>CM069310.1:37405000-37622500 GCA_035609425.1 Epinephelus awoara | reverse complement strand
TGTAAATAAGTAAATTATGTACCAAATAAAAAAGTAACATTTTGTCAACTAAAAGGTACTTCAAATGGCTGACCTTTTTCTCCAAGTTGCAAAACCTCAAGAGCGACTATGAATTCCAAATCTAGAGAAGTAAAATTGAATAGAGAATTTAATATTGTATGGACAGTGTCATTTGCTCTTACCACCAGCTCAACAAAGTTAAAGTTCCAAATAATCATAAGTTGCCCACTGCAGAATAGCCATCCTGTGGTAAAACATATTAATGAATGCTCCTTTAGACTTACTTGTAATGTTGATGGCTAATTTAGACGTTATTGTCTTTGTTACCTTCATTATAAGGCTAAAAATTTTTTTTTTTTTGGCTCCAGACAGATCTAGTTTTTATTATTTTTGATCAAAAATTGCTCTTTTGATAGTAAAGGTTGCCAACCCCTGGGCTAGACTGAATAATAAGACATTTTTAAATTAACCTGAAAATTATACATTTTTGTGTCATCTAACACAAGGTTTAAATGATAAATGAGTTTTAGAATAATTATTACAAAATCTACATTCATATTTAATCAGCTAGGTACCGTTCTTTACTTATCAGAGGAGGGGGGTGTCTAGGGTGTGACTTTGTCTTTTTTTTTTTTTGTTAACCCTCCTCAAAGTTTCAAATATTTTTTTTCTTGAGCCTCTCCGAGCGACTGGCAAAAAATGCATGACCCTCCAATGATAATTTCTGTTTTTACAGTTTCTGGTCATGTTCAAAGATTAACTTTTGGGCTTTTTTTGTTTTTCTTGAGGGTTTGGAAGGCATGTTTTCTTCAAAAATCTGTAGTAAAACAAATACAAAATACAACCTTTAATTGATTCATTTAAATTTATATGCCCCTCCTCTAAGCCAAAATAAAAAACACAAGACCCTGCCCAATGCCTAAAAAAATGTTTGACATGCTTCCCACTTTTTGCACAACTTCTACCCCCCCTTCACTAACAGTGCCTTATACATTATAGCCTACATCATACTATGTAGCATTTCAGTATAACAGCTGAGGAATACTGGGACAGCCTGGGGTCCTTTTAATATTGTTTCTAATGAACGAAAAAAGAAAGTTTTCCTTTTATGTGTTGATTTATAGACAGTATGATATTTTTTGGAGGGTGGGGCTTAGCTGGAGGCAAAACAATTCTCCACAGACATTAGCTCACGCTAGTTAGCAAGTTCTGTTGGCTGGTTTTAGACAATGGAGGAAGATGATGCGAGAAATAAATGAATGAAATCATATTGTCAGCAATGTGGGTGTGTGTCAATATGAATGCTTTTTAAGTGAAATGTCATCTTTCAGTTCCTTCAATTTGTGTCTTAGGCAGGGTCCTCATTTAGTATCCTTGTGTCCTGACAGTAGAAGCTCCTCTTGAGCCTCTTAGTGTTGCCTGGTGTATCTGGTATCTTCTTCCTGACCTCAGCAGGGTGAAAGGGCAGTTATCAGGATGGATGGGATCTTTTATGATTCTCTTGGCCTTAGTTATGCAGCACCTGGTATAAACATCCTTAATGCAGGTTAATGCAGCATCTATAGTGTGTTCAGCAGAACAAACCATTATACAGGCTAATTTTCCCCCAGTAGTTGGGATCTTCAATGATTCTGATGGCCTTATTCAGCAGTGCCTGTAGTGTGTTCAGCTGAATGGACCTCTCTTTGCATGGTCTTATGATTCTGTTTGGTGCTGTTCCCATACCAGGCGGTGATTCTTCAGTTTTAGGGGATTTCTGGAATTCACTCTCTGCCTTGCCTTTCTCATCACAAAGCCCAGGTCAGGCTCTCAGTGACGTGGACGCCAAGGTGTTTGAAGCTGAATAGAATAGAATTATCTTTATTGTCATTGCACAAACAATGAAATTCTGTTGAAACAGTCCTCCAGTTGCCCAGGCTTATAAATATAAAGATAAAATAAGTAAAATCAAAGAGACATAATATAGGGCACAATTATCAAAAATATAAAATCTTGTGCAAGAAAGTCCAAGTCCTTAAAGTGTTATTAGTGGTGTGTGTGTGTGTGTGTGTGTGTGTGTTGATGTAAGGAGAGGGGACGAGGGCGGTGGGGGCTCCCGAGGAGTAGGGTGGGTGTGGGAGGGGGGTAGAGGTCAGGACAATTTTACAACTGAATGTAGATTTCACCATGTTGTTACCAGCTTCTTCTTCAGTTACGCAAATAATTTTGGACTTCTGGGTCAAAATCTGGGGTGGAAACTGTGGAGCATTCACAGAGCGCCTAGGCCAGTTTGGGTCAGATTAACTGGAAACATGCAGGAAGAATTAGACTCCCAGTTGCATTGTCTAGGTGTGTTATTCCGACTTTGAGAAATTTGATTTGGTACAATTTCAGTCAAACTAACGTGTTTACATGTATTTTAAAGGGATAGTGCACTCAAAAATGAAAGTTCAGCCATTATCTACTCACCCATATGCCAAGGGAGGCTCAAGTGAAGTCCTCACTACACTCTGGAGATCCAAGGGGAGAGGGGTTAGCAACACAACTCCATCTAATGGAGGCGTACGGCACCCCAGATTCAAACGTCCAAAAACACATTGACAATTGACACCACAAATATCTCCATACTGCTCATCCATAGTGATCCAAGTGTCCTGAAGCCCCAACATAAAAAGTTGTTTGGAAAAACGTCATTTAAATTCTGTTTTTAGCCTCATTGTAGCCTGTAGCTCTCACTGCCTCTCTGTGCACCTTGCCCACGTGTGCACACTTGCGCGCAAGATCAGAGAAAGTACGTGAACACACATGAACGCCACGCCCATGTCTCACCATCTCGCACAAGCACACACACTTGAACACAGAGCGCAGAGAAGCAGTTAGCTTTTAGCCGAGAGCTAACCCCTCCGCGCTTCCCCCGCTCCCGCTTCCTGTCACAGTGCTGCCCGCATCTGCCCGTCGGGACAGCTCCAGGCGAAACCACAGTCATCTCAGGGCTAGCTCGACATAGCAAGCCAGGCTTGCTACACATCCTGAGCTCTCTCGGTTGTAGCGTTAGATCTCTGCAGTGGTTTCTAATTTCTGTTAGAAACTTAGAAACTTGTTGTCTCACAGACCTGGGTGGTGGGGAGATGCTACGTGAGACGTTACATCAGTCGGTGGCCTCCGCGTGGGGAAGACAGACAGGACAGCAGAAAACTCCTACCAATCATTGCATTTGGTCCGAATGCAATGATAGGTTGGAGTTTTTTTTATAACCATATGAGAATGGAATAATTATGAGTTTTTATTTCTGGTGGAATTCACTTACATTTTAGTGTGCCATCAGCTTATAAATAGCATTTTAACCTTAACAAAGAAAAGTGTAAAATTTCCCAAAAGGTAAGTGTCACTCTAATGCATCATGTTACATAACATTACTCTACATCAACTATTAATATGCTCTGTATTCTTTTCCCATCCCACCTCACGCTGTTTAGCTGCAGCTGGCATATAAGTCTTCATTCGCTGTCATTAAAATCTCCGATTCAGCTGGGATGAAATATGTTGCTCTGCTTTTAACTCTGCTTTCTGCCTCTGAAAATCATGTCATCTGCACTCCATTGATGATGGCTTTTGGTGCTCACTGTGAACGCGCTTCCCTCGGGATGAACATACTCAAGAGTTGATTGAACTAATTCTGATCGGCTGTTCTGGAACCAAAAACTCAGAGTTTCCCAGCTCCGGCTCAGTCAACTCAGAGATCGGGATTAGACTCAGAGTTTTGTTGAGCCTGGGGTCTCTTCCTCGTGTCTTAGCTCCACCCTCGTAAGACACGGGAGAGATGTGAGGATGAGACACAAGGAGAGAAGAAACAAAATGTCTTTAGAGAAAATAGACATCTTTTCCTCTAAAATATAAAATTCTTATGTCTTTCCTCTGGTATGAATCAGATCAGTCCAATCAGCTGCAGCGCTGCACTGTCCATTGTCTGCTGGTGGCGCTGCTCTGCTGCGACCCGGGCCACCTTGTGCTGCTGCCTGGCGTTCCAAGTGTTTTTAACGTGTGTTTGTGGATATTATTTTTTCTTTTTTATCTAACACGGTGCCTGATTGTGCAAAGCAATGCTGCTTTTATTAAGAGGACTGCTTGTGGTTTTTATCGTCTGGCTTGTATCATGCCACCCTTCGCCAGAAGGCGTTGGCGTCTCACCGTCCGCACTGCTGAGCTACACACGGGACCAGCTCCTGCTCCTTCGCCCCAGCCACACACCTGTACCCCAGCTACCGAGGGAGCTGCTGGCCCGACAGCCGGAGGGAGGCCGCAGGATACGGGCGCGTAAGAGGGGGAAACGCGGCGGAGTACGACAGAGACTACGGTGACGAGCTAACAGGCCACCACTGCCCTCCATGCTACTCTGCAACGTCCGCTCCCTGAAGAGCAAAGTTGAGGAGCTCCGAGTCAGCGCCAGGACTCTCCACGAGTACCGGGAGGCATGTTTGCTGGTGTTCACCGAGACGTGGCTGCAGGAGGACGTGCCCGACTCGCTCGTATCCCTGGATGCCTTCTCTCTGGTGCGCTCTGACAGAAACGCCAACTCGGGCAAGTGTAAAGGCGGCGGGACCTGCGTCTACATCAGGGCTGTGCAGAGACCTTTGGAAGGGCAGGTGCTCAAAGTTAAAAAGGGGCACATTGAGCACAAATTTGAAACACGGTACAGAAGTATACCTTGCAATATAAACCGTTGAATTTTAGCGACCCTTATTCATAAAGAAGGGAACACGGAATGACAACATACCATATCATTGAAATATTCCTTTATTTGTTAGAGGCCGCAACTGCAAAGCAAAATATGTGTCTTTTTTACCTCATGGGTACAACATTGGACACCTTTAGTTGAGGGGATTGGTGAGGAGGCTACTGCTGCTGATATCGCTGGAGGTGGGCTGTACTGATCCGGAGTGTAGACACTAGAAAAAACATGGGGAGATATAGCTGATTATACAAGTGTCAGTGATCATGGAAAGATGCAAAGATAATCAACATTGAAAATGGCTCACTGGGACTGACCTGCCATACTGCTGATAGTTTGGAGGTGACTACTCATAGATAGAGGCCTCAGCCAAGGCTAACTGCTGAACTCAGTCAGTATCTCTCTTTCTCTGCATGTCTGTCTGTCTGTCAGTATTTCTCTCTCTCTCCATGTCTCTCTGTCAGTGTCAGTATCTCTCTCTCTCTGCATTTCTGTCTAGTCTGTCTCTCTTCTATTTCCTCTTTCTCTCCCTCCATCTCCTCTTTCTCTTCTATCTCCTCCTCTTTCTCTCCTTCCATCTCCTCCTCTTTCTCTCCTTCCATCTCCTCTGACCTATCATCACTCACACCCTGTCCATCTGGAAACAAGGCACAATTTGCTCTTGGATTAATCTAATTAACACCTCTTACACCTTATCATTAATAATATCAATCAATAATCATTAGATAATACACCATATACAATGATAGATAATGTAACAGAACACCAACATTCAAATTGTGTTTGTTACTATTGTTTTCTCTAACAAAATACCTCTGCAATGTAAGTAGCTGCTATATGTGTTCTTCTTACCTTTTGTGCTCTTTCTCATCCAGCTGGTAAGTGATCCACTGCCTTTGGCAGCCTCACGCAGCTCTTTTTGTTTTTGTTTTAACCTCCTGTCCTTACGAGGCATCTCTGCAGAATGAAATATGATTGTTAAACTTCAATCTGATGCCATAAAACACACACACAGAGTGACATTTCAAACCTTTTAAAAAGTTGTACTGTAGCCATGAATTTAATCCATCCATAACCTGACCTTTATTATTCTTATTGCTACCACTAAAGTTAAAAAAAATAATGAAATGATATAGAAATCATGTATTTAAATATTTTTGTGCTTTTAATTAGTTTGACTATCAACGTTGCCCAATACAGTTAGATTTTAAAAGTTATATAATTCTTATGCGTTATACTTATATTTATAGGATATATTTCTCATAGGCCTAAAGCATAATTTCTTCATGCCTTGCATCACTTTTGAGTAAGCCTGTCAAAAAAAAAGTAGTTTGCCTCTCTCTCTCTCTCTCTCTCTCTCTCTCTCTCTCTCTCTCTCTCTCTCTCTCTCTCTCTCTCTCTCTCTCTCTCTCTCTCTCTCTCTCTCTCTCTCACACACTCACACACACACACACACACACACAGAAAGAGAGAGTCGCGGTGGAGACGTATGGCATGCATGGAAAAAATATATATAGGCTGACCTTAGCCACAGGCCTCATTGCTTCTAGACACAGGGAAAAAACTGCTTGACAGTCAAATAACACATGATATGTCTCTATGCGTTTTTCCCATAACAAGAGTAGCCTACTGGTACAGACTCTCTCTTTCTGTGTGTGTGTGTGAGTGTGTGAGAGAGAGAGAGAGAGAGAGAGAGAGAGAGAGAGAGAGAGAGAGAGAGAGAGAGAGAGAGAGAGAGAGAGAGAGAGAGAGAGAGAGAGAGAGAGAGAGAGAGAGAGAGAGAGAGAGAGAGAGAGAGAGAGAGAGAGAGAGAGAGAGAGAGAGAGGCAAACTACTTTTTTTTTGACAGGCTTACTCAAAAGTGATGCAAGGCATGAAGAAATTATGCTTTAGGCCTATGAGAAATATATCCTATAAATATAAGTATAACGCATAAGAATTATATAACTTTTAAAATCTAACTGTATTGGGCAACGTTGATAGTCAAACTAATTAAAAGCACAAAAATATTTAAATACATGATTTCTATATCATTTCATTATTTTTTTTAACTTTAGTGGTAGCAATAAGAATAATAAAGGTCAGGTTATGGATGGATTAAATTCATGGCTACAGTACAACTTTTTAAAAGGTTTGAAATGTCACTCTGTGTGTGTGTTTTTATGGCATCAGATTGAAGTTTAACAATCATATTTCATTCTGCAGAGATGCCTCGTAAGGACAGGAGGTTAAAACAAAAACAAAAAGAGCTGCGTGAGGCTGCCAAAGGCAGTGGATCACTTACCAGCTGGATGAGAAAGAGCACAAAAGGTAAGAAGAACACATATAGCAGCTACTTACATTGCAGAGGTATTTTGTTAGAGAAAACAATAGTAACAAACACAATTTGAATGTTGGTGTTCTGTTACATTATCTATCATTGTATATGGTGTATTATCTAATGATTATTGATTGATATTATTAATGATAAGGTGTAAGAGGTGTTAATTAGATTAATCCAAGAGCAAATTGTGCCTTGTTTCCAGATGGACAGGGTGTGAGTGATGATAGGTCAGAGGAGATGGAAGGAGAGAAAGAGGAGGAGATGGAAGGAGAGAAAGAGGAGGAGATAGAAGAGAAAGAGGAGATGGAGGGAGAGAAAGAGGAGATAGAAGAGAGACAGACTAGACAGAAATGCAGAGAGAGAGAGATACTGACACTGACAGAGAGACATGGAGAGAGAGAGAAATACTGACAGACAGACAGACATGCAGAGAAAGAGAGATACTGACTGAGTTCAGCAGTTAGCCTTGGCTGAGGCCTCTCTCTATGAGTAGTCACCTCCAAACTATCAGCAGTATGGCAGGTCAGTCCCAGTGAGCCATTTTCAATGTTGATTATCTTTGCATCTTTCCATGATCACTAACACTTGTATAATCAGCTATATCTCCCCCATGTTTTTTCTAGTGTCTACACTCCGGATCAGTACAGCCCACCTCCAGCGATATCAGCAGCAGTAGCCTCCTCACCAATCCCCTCAACTAAAGGTGTCCAATGTTGTACCCATGAGGTAAAAAAGACACATATTTTGCTTTGCAGTTGCGGCCTCTAACAAATAAAGGAATATTTCAATGATATGGTATGTTGTCATTCCGTGTTCCCTTCTTTATGAATAAGGGTCGCAAAAATTCAACGGTTTATATTGCAAGGTATACTTCTGTACCGTGTTTCAAATGTGTGCTCAATGTGCCCCTTTTTAACTTTGAGCACCTGCCCTTCCAAAGGTCTCTGCACGGCCCTGTCTTCCGTCGATTTGAAGCAAGAGACTTCTCACAAGAAAATGCAACGGCTGTGGAGGATGTGTCTGATTCAGGCCCCGGAACTATCACCATTGACCAGCATACTGTGGAAAGACTTTTTGCACACATCTGCCCCAGAAAGGCCTCTGGACCAGACGGCATCGCTGGGCGCTTATTGAAGTCCTGCTGCAATGAACTGGCAGAAGCCTGGTGTCCGATCTTCCAGAGATCATTAGACACCCATGTTGTTCCTTCTATGTGGAAGAGCTCTATTATTATCCCTGTGCCCAAAAAACCAAGCTGTAAAGAGAATAATGACTACCGTCCTGTTGCATTGACTTCATTAGTTATGAAGTGTTTTGAGAAAATCATGATCAATTCCCTGAAAACAGAGGTTAGTTCTTTCTTAGATCCCTTTCAGTTTGCCTACAAGAGTAATAGGAGTACAGAGGATGCCATTTTAGCTGTAACCCATTTTATTAACAAGCACCTGGAGGACTCTAGCTCATTTGCACGTCTCTTATTTGTTGATTTTTAGTTCAGCTTTTAATACGTTGCAGCCACATCTTTTAATTAGTAGATTAAATTATTTTAAAGTCCATCCTTTTATTATTAAATGGTATTTTTCGTTTTTAACAAATCGTAGACAGCAGGTTAGTGTTAATGGATTTTTATCTGATAGTACAATTCTCAGCACAGGTGCACCACAGGGGTGCGTGAGTTCACCGGTTCTGTTCACTCTGTTTAGCATTATTGAAAAAGAACGGCGATATATCCGACTACTTTATGGAAATTCAGAGGTTTGTCAACTGGTGTGGCGAGAACCATCTTGTTCTGAACATAAATAAGACAGAGGAAATGGTGTTTGATCCTCGAGGGGTGGGTGACCACTGGCCTGTGGTCATCCACAACCAAGCCATTGCCCAGGTGCAGTCATACCTTGGGGTCTTCATTGACTACGCACTCACCTGGAGCACACACACTGACAACCTCTGCAGCAGATTACAACAACGGTTGCACTTCTTACGGCGTCTGAGAATTCATGGTGTTGATCAAAAATTTATGTTGATTTTTTATAAGGCTGTCTTGGAGAGTCTTATCAGATACGGTATAACAGCTTGGTTTGGAAACCTTTCTGTTCAGCACAGAAACAAACTGTCTCGTCTAATTCATGCTGCTGGAAAAATTATTGGTGTTAAAGAGCACCTCTCCAGTCAGACTATCTATGAACAGGCCACTCTGCAAAAAGCATATAAAATAATCAACGATCCATCACACATTCTATATAGTGAGTTTGAGTTGCTACCGTCTGGAAGAAGATTTAGAGTTCCGCGCTGCACACTAAACAGATTCAAAAATTCATTTATTCCGGCGTCTATTAAAATGGTCAATACGAACAATTAAGATCGGTGCTCTGATTTTGCGTGTTTGCACAGGCTAGCACTTCACTTTACTTGCTACTATTTATTTATTTATTTATTTGTTTTTAATTGTTCTTACTTACTTGCTCTTAGGTATTTAGTACTTTTATACTTGAGTATTGCCACCATGTGGTTGCGCTCTGGCACCATGCTAGGTATCTGGTATGTTAGGTATACACACCATGGGTGTAATGTATGTATTGTATGATGGGTTTGATGTGTGTGGCTGCAGCATGGGTGTTGGGCCCAAAACGAATTTCTCACTCTGTGAGACAATAAAGTTAATCTTGATCTTGATCTTGATCCAATCAATAACTGATATCCAGTCAAGGTTGTGTGTCAGTTGGTAAAAAGATTTCCGCGAAGGCTGCATTCTTGTGTCGTTGTTTCCCTCCCCTTTGAAAGCCCCCTCTCTACTCGACTCCTCCGAGCGCATTTACCGAATTGAGACGTCCTACAAGATGGCAAGTTTCAATCGATTTCCGGGTTAAGCGATAGAGGATAGAGGAGGGATATTGGGGGTTCATCCCAATACCTGGGGTTCATCTCAATATCCCCCCTCAACTCGATTCTTGATCACTTGACCCGGAAATTGATTGAGACTTGACATCTTCTCAGACACCTCGGGGTCATCTCAATATCCCTCCTTGACTCCTCTATCCTCTATCCTTGATCATTTGACCTGGAAATTGATTGAGACTCACCATCTTGTAGGACGTCTCAGTACGTTAAAGGAGTCAAGTAGTGAGGAGGCTTTCAGAGGAAAGGGAAGGGAGGATACACGAGTGCAGTCTTCGCGGAAGTCTTTTACCAGCTGACACACACCCCTGATTGGATATCAGTTATTGATTGGACAGCGCAGCACGGCAGCTGATCAGACTGATCTGATACATCACAACATCACTGGAGTTTCATACAGAGTGAAGACAGATAACAGATTTAACTCAAGTGTATCACTGCCATTTTTCATATTTTATTTGTTTTCTGATTCACCATCGAGTTAATTCTGAATTCAAATAAACACAAGAAGTTTGTGCTCTAGAGAGACGATCAGCACTCAGTCAATAACTTCCTAAGCCCTATGTTAAGCTATTATGACAAGGCTTAACTATACAGACCAGTGAGCAGTGATAACTAACATGTCTTTGGGGTCATCGGGTGGGAACCTCCTTTCATCAGTGTTTCGTCTAGTTGGTCCCACGACACCTCCAGGGGGCTAGACAATGATCTCTGGCATCAGAGACACTCCCCTAATGCCAGGTCTCACTGCTCCTCGCACCAACCCAACAACCTCCTTTACCTTACTTACACATGGCTTTCTCAGCCCAAACAGCACTGCCACCTTCAGTGGCAAGTTCTGATTTATCTATTCCATCCAATCCTTCAGCCACATCTTTTCTAAATTTCACCACCTCTTCCTCATCATTCAACTCCACATTGTACCACCTACCTAATCTTTTTACTGACTTTTCCCTAATTGTTGGGATTTCCTCATCATCTATGACCAACTTTTTATCACTTATGTCAGGTGATCAAGCCTGTTTATTTTGGATTTAAACTAATGGACTTTTACTCAGCATCCTGACATCAAAGAAGAATTGGTGACCAACCACTGGGTCACTTCAAAGATAGACCTTCACTCAACTGATAAGCTCTCAATAACCCCCACATCACCAGATGTGGCTGGAGAGTTTACGACATGTCACAAACTCTGCAAACGAACAAAGAGACAGACTCAGCCACATGGTCTGAAATGTGTTTCAAATGTAAATCACTGAATAAACTAAAGACAAGAACATAACTTTATTATTTAACATGTTGGTGTTATCCAGGAGGAAGATTCAAGTTGAGATGCCACTCTGACACCATGACCCCTATGGTGCAGACGTCTGTGCGTATGTTAATGTGATAATACCCACCTTTCCCTGCAGTTGTCTTTTCCTTAGGAGGACAGACCAAAATGCAGATTCCAGGAACCAACATGTGTTGATTGTAATTTTATGTTTTCACCTTTCTTTCTATTTCACTGCATATACATACACATGTGTATATATATATATGTGTATATATATGTATATGATGTTATAACATGATCACCATGTATTACATTTAAATCTGAATTAGTAGTGTCTGTTGACCACTTATTTATAAGTTGGTAATATCCTGTTGCAGACAATGGGCTTTTGGTACCATTCAATAGCAGACAACGTCACGTAACTTAAACCAGAGAAAGTTGATTAACTCCAGCCCGTTTCAGAAAGAGAGGTAACTGAAGCTTGGTGTCCGTTACTATGGCAATTGACTCTGTGAACCTAACCTGGTCGGGAGCAGGTTTTCTTCAATGAGCCTCGAGTTTTTAGCCGTCTCCTCCCTCTTATGACACACACACACACACACACACACACACACACACACACACACACACAGTATTTCATTCGGGTTTCAGCGAGTTTGATCATCTGTCCTCAAGGTAAAGTCGGATCCTAAAGTGTGTTCTAGTTCTAAATATACTTTTTTCAACCATGGCATGTCTGTTCTTGGAGGACCCTGTGGACGAAGAGGCAGTGTTACTGAGGAGGGAGTTCCGCATTCGTCGGGAGATTATTCACAGGCCCAGAATTTACGTATTATCATTTCCAGAACATTTTCTTTTTGAACGGTACCGTTTCACATCACAGTCCATCATTTATATCCATAACCTCATCCGTCGTGACATAACCAACGTCACCAACCGTGGACGTGCCCTTTCATCTGCCCAGATTCTTTGTGTTGCTCTTCTAGTTTTTTTGCAAACGGGAGTTTTCTGTATAATATCAGAGATGCAGAATATATCAGTGAGGCCATTGTCTGCAGAGCCATGAGAAAAGTGTCCCTAGCTCTGAAACGTCTATTAAATTCTTTTGTTGTGTTCCCTGGACATAAACCTGTAAGGGTCATCAAGGAGGAGTAGCCTAACATTATTGTGATTGCATAAATGTATAAAATAAATTTAAACTTAGGCTACGCATTGACTCGAGCAGTAATTTTCTCCCACGCCGACTCCCGTTCCTTCACTGCTGCAGCCGTGTTACTCTTCTTCCTGAAAACAGCTTCAAATTCGCTGTTTAGGTTCAGAGTTTGTTGAACCTCCTTTCTGAAACGGACCCCTGGTTCAGTGGCGAACTACCACAAATAACCTTCCACAAACATCAGCAAGAAAGGTGTTTGTTTGTGTTTAACCAATTTAAACAGCAACACATGAACACAGCAGCCGCTGCTCCCTTTCCGCTGCACGTCACTCATCATTACAGATCCCATTTGCGTATCCAGCCCACAGGTGACAGGTCACAAACATGGACAACATCAGGAAAAGGATTGAAAATGGTGAACTTAAGACGGTGAACAAAAGGAAAAGCTCAGTACTAGTCTTAAGCTTGTTACAACTCTTGAAGAGAAGACTGGTTCGTCACATCTACAGAGACATTTTGATCGTTCATGTGGCGGATCCAGCAGTGGTCACAAACGACTGAGTGTAAGCAATTACATCCCCAGTCAGAAGTCACAACAAAATGTGTGAACTTCTGTTGCATGGACATTCGGCCATTTGAAACAATTGCGGGGACCGGTTTCAAACAGTTAGCACAAGAGCTAATAAATGTTGGCGCAACATATGGCCGCGTTTCAGCCAAGGAACTACTCCCCGACCCCACCACCATCTCCTGAAGATGCAAGATCATGGCGAATGACAAGATAGGGGAGACAGTTAAAGAGATAAATGTCACTGATAAATATTGGCAAGACTACAGACATGTGGACGGATGATTTCCGTAAGATGAGCTACATGGCTATAACATGTTTATATTACACCAAAATATGAGATGAAAAGCAAGCTACTCACCACAACATGCTTCCCAAACCACGCAAAAACAGGAGAAAATATCCGAAAAGAGCTTCAGCAGCAACTGGTTACAGTCCTCGGCTTTGATGCATCAGTTATGAACAATGTTGTCTGGGTAACCGATCAGGGCGCAGACGTGGTGGCCACTCTCCGTCCATACCAGCACCTGGCTTGTCAAGATCACCTGTACAACACAGTCCTCCGGCATGCCTTGAACACAGAGGAGCTGGCTGAAGAAGTCCCAGAAGTAGCAGAGACCCTGTTGGCAGCCAAGACTTTAGGCCTGTGCTAGGAAAGATAGTATCAGCTCTACTTCTGCTTGGAGCTCCCATGTACGGAGCCTGGGTTTGGTTGAAGGTGGCAGTGCTGTTTGGGCTGTGAAAGCTATGTGTAAGTAAGAAGGAAGAGGAAGGTTATTTAAGTGTGGGAGTGGCCTATTTGAATCCATTTTGTTTGAGGCCATGACGCAAGGTGAGTGTGTTTGCTGTAAGTAAGGTTAAGGAGGTTATTGTGGTGTGGAGAGCAGTGAGACCTGGCATTAGGGGAGTGTCTCTGGGATGCCAGAGATCACTGTCTAGCCTCCTGGAGGTGTCGTGGGACCAACTAGACGAAACACCGGTGAAAGGAGGTTCCCACCCGATGACCCCAAAGACATGTTAGTTATCACTGCTCATTGGTCTGTATAGTTAAGCCTTGCCATAATAGCTTATCATAGGGCTTAGGAGGGTATTCACTGAGTGTTGATCCTTTTCTAGAGCACAAACTTCTTGTGTTTATTTGAATTCCAATACATAAAGCAGTCGGGGCAGGTCAGTCAGCTGCCAAAAACTGTAAAACAAATGGCAGAAACCAGATACAGTACAGTCTTCCTCACACTGGAGTCCATTCAGTCAGTTTACGCAGAGCTGCAGGAGCTTCTTCAGAACCGTGGTGAGAGCACAAGATTACGCAATGTCTCCCCAGATGTTCTAGCCTTCCTGGTGGAATTTCTGTGCCCATTTAGCAACGCGCAAAAGGAGCTTGAAGGGGACAAATACCCAACACTGCACCTTGTCGTTCTATGGGCCAACAAGCTGAAAAGCCACTGCCAATCCGACGTGTCTGACACTCCTTCCCAGGCTATTATACGCCAACAACACCTTGAGTGGATAATGAAAAAAATCGAAATCCAGCCTCTTCATAAAATAGCCATTTGTGGCCAAAGTTCAACCAGCTAAGAATGTTTACTGCCGCCGAGAGGGCCGACATCCAGCAACAGGTGCGAATCCAGATAAGCCGCTTCAGAGAGGGGGAGGATGCGCGTCGGCAGGAGCCTGCACAATAAGGTAAGATTTTATTTAATTTGGCCTGTTAGATGTAGGCTAATTGTTTTTTCACTTTACGCACCGGCGGCAACGACTAAACCACTTTCCCTTCCTGTATAGGCTATACTTGGCATTGGCGTAATAAATAATTTTGTTCATGATTTACGCAGCGGCACCGGCTGCTGCTGGTCCAGCACCAAAGAGGAGAGCATTGGCAGAGTTTGTTGAAGCATGGGGAAATGTCAGAGAGGAGAGCGACAACACTGACAATGAAATCCAGGTACTCCGCCTCAACCCCACCATGGGAGCTGATGGAAGAGATACTGAGCTGGTGGAAGCAACACGAGACCACGTTACCGTTACTGGCACGTCTGGCTCGAATGGTGTTAAGTGTCCCGGCCAGCAGCAGCAGCAGCGAGCGCGCTTTCAGTGCAGCTGGAAGAGTAATAGAAGAAAGGAGGACTGGACTTGCCCCTGAAACTGTGGATGCTATACTTTTTCTGCATGACGCCAAGTAAACAGACTGTTCTTCTTGTGATGTTACGCGAACTGGGGACTTTACCATGTTAAGCGGCTCACTGTTGTTGAATTGGGCTTTGGCTACAATAACTGTTATAATTGTATCGCCATGTTCAGGTAAATAGCCTACTTATTTGATTAGTAATTCTACTATTCTCTGGTAATGCAAGCTGTTGTTGTCTTTATGAAGATGAACATATTTTTGATAGGTTAGTTTTGCTATGTTTAGCCTAATAATAAAAAACTGTGATAAGGTTTAAGTGTTTTGTTGGTGTTTGCTTGGATAGACGTGTTTATTTGTTAATAGACCTGCTGCCTACAATTGTTGCATTATCAGGTCAACTGCAGCACTGCAGTTGCATCACGCACAGTCACTTTAAAAAACAAAATAATCAATTAAACAACCCCAAAAATGCTTCAAACACTTTTCTAAATAATCTTAATATTGAAAGGAAACGAAATATACCCACTTATGCCATTAAAAGTGCTCAGATAAGGTCGGAGGTGTAACTGCACATAGCCTATATGTGCAGTTATAGACCTCCTACCTTATCTGGGTATAGCCTATTTCGTTTCCTATAGATATTAAGATAATATTAAGAAAAGTGTTTGAAGCATTTTTGGGGTTGTTTAATTGATTATTTTGTTTTTTTAAGTGACTGTGTGCGATGCAACTGCAACAGTGCGGCACAGCAACAGTTGACAATTCTCATTAAATAGGAGAATACAGTCATTAAATTAAATAAATTCATTTTGAACTTTATCCTTTCATTAAAAATATAATATATTTAGCTTAATACCACGCTAGAAACCCCAATTAAACTATTTTAATGTCTGCAACATTAACAGCCTACATGTTGTTATGGGAGGTTTTTAAAAAAAAAAAAAAAAAAAAAAAAAGTCGGGCTTTTTTTCGGGTTCGGGCCTGAGAATTCTGAAAACCCGTCGGGCCGGGCCGGGCTGGGGCTCCACCCCCTCGGGCCAGGGCCAGGCCCGGGCCCAGATAACAGGCCCGTGTAGGGCACTGTTTCCAAGTTTAGAAAAATCAACTCTTTATTACAAAATACGTCGCTAAAATACACTAGACACATCGTCCACACAGGGATGTAAGGAAAGGGGGACCTTTCAGTACTGAGACTTACCAGCAGGGAGATGGATCGACAAGGGTGTGAAGGGTCCAACAAAATTAAGGTCACCCCAATCACATGTGACAGCCACACACACACACACACACACACACACAAAGCCAGGACCAGGGGATGCCCAGCACACCAAAAAAAAGAGGGGAAGCCACCACCCAGGACACCAGGACCACCACCTTTGGCTCTCAGCAACTGAAGGGGGAAGAGGGAAATAAAATGAATGGGGTTGTACTCAGAAATGACCAAACAAGGAGAATACAGTCATTAAATTAAATAAACATACACTTAACACTGTATGTACAATACACTGTACATACACATACACTTAACAATTACATCTACTCATGCAAAATCCACGCAGAGAGAAACTCACATAGAAACACACACAGATTATTTTCCATACCCTCACACAGTATGATAAAACCCCCACTTTGTCAATGTCACACCTAAACTTGGTTTCCTGGAATGTGCTTGGCATCTGCTCACAGGCGAAGAAAATTAAAGTGATGGACTTTGTCACAAAATTGAAAACAGATATTTTCCTCCTACAAGAAACCCACTTACTAAAGTCAGAAGAAAAATCTCTTAAAGATCCAAATTTTAATCAAATTTTTTCATCCTGCTATAACAACAGACAAAGAGGTGTCTCTATCATGGTCCACAAGAGACTACCATTCACTTTAAACAGCACGGTAACAGACCCAGAAGGCCGCTACATCATTATTCAGGCAGCAATCTTTAACAAATTATATACAATCGTTAATCTGTATGCCCCTAATAATGATGATCCAGCCTTCTTTCACACAGTCTTCTCTCTACTATCTAACCTATCAGGCAGCTCGACAACTATAATTGGAGGAGACTTTAACACAGTCCTAAATGCTTCATTAGATCGATCTAGTAACTCAGTACATACAAAGCAATCACAATCGGCTAAGGTAATACAGGAATATATGCATGATTTTGGGCTTGGCGATGGCTGGAGACTCAAATACCCATCGAAGAGGGAATATACTTTCTTCTCTCCTGCGCATCGCTCATTTTCAAAAATTTACCTTTTTCTCTTAAATAACTCCATCTCACAAAAAATTACCACGAAAATACACCCGATCATTATCAGCGACCATGCACCAATATCACTCAATTTGCAAATAGAAACCATCCATAGACGGTCCCCAACATGGCGCTTTAATATCTCTTTACTTAAAGACCCAGACTTTGATAAAATGGTGAGACGGGAGTGGGCAAACTTTCTTGAAGATAATGACTCTCCAAATTTATCTCCATCTTTAATATGGGAGGCTGGAAAGGCAGTAATCAGAGGAAAAATTATATCATACTCCTCCTACAAAAAGAAACAGGAATTGCAAGCGGAAAAAAACATTGAGGAAAAATTAAACAACTAACACAGGAATATGCGAACAATCCAAGTGATCAGGTATGGACCCAATTACAGTGTACAAAATCACAATTGGACAATATTCTATCAAAGAAAACTGAATTTATTATACAGCAACTAAGATATAATAACTTTGAACACAGTAACAAATCAGGAAAATTTTTGGCAAATCAGCTCCAACGTAATAAAGAAAAATCTCTGATACGGCAATCCAGGAGCCGTCAGGAAATTACACACAATCCCCTCAGGGGATCAATCAGATTTTCTATTCTTTCTACCATAACCTATATTCAACAGTAAACAATCCAAACCCAGAAGATATTCAGGCTTTTCTCGACAAGCTAAATTTACCTCAACTATCCACGGAACACAGAAATATTTTAGATGCCCCCCTGACTATTAATGACCTGCAGAGCGCATTAGACAAAATGCCAACAGGTAAGGCCCCAGGTCCAGATGGCTTTCCTGCTGAATTTATAAAACATTTCTGGACAATATTAGCACCACTTTTCATCAGGACAGTGACAGAGATAAAAAAAAACGGAGGTATAAGACCTCACATGAATACAGCAGCAATCAAATTATTACTAAAGCCAGACAAAGACCCCACACTTCCTTCTAGCTACCGTCCTCTATCACTAATCAACAGTGATATCAAAATTATCTCAAAGGCACTTGCTTCTAGACTGGAGAAAAAAATTGCAACAATAATTCATAATGATCAAACGGGCTTCATTAATGGCAGACACTCAAGTAATAACGTCAGAAGAGTTCTTAATTTGATAAGTAAAGCACAATGGGTTAATACCAAAGCAATTGTTCTGTCACTGGATGCAGAAAAAGCCTTCGACAAGGTCAACTGGTCCTTCTTATTTGCCACCCTGAGTGGATTTGGCTTTGGAGAGTCATTTATCCAGTGGGTATCAGCCTTATATAATTCCCCTAAGGCCACAGTCACCACCAATGGGATCACATCTAAAAGCTTCACTTTGCAGAGAGGTACCAGACAAGGGTGCCCACTCTTGCCTCTACTGTTTGCAATATTCATCGAACCATTGGCTATGGCAATCCGTCAGAACAGTAAGATCATAGGTATCCATTCCGCCAATTCAGAGCATAAAATTAATCTATATGCCGACAACATTTTACTTTACCTACAAGAACCGAAATCATCTTTACATGAAGTATTTAATCTCATAACAAATTTTTCTAAACTTTCGGACTACTCCATCAACTGGTCCAAATCGACAATACTGCCAATAACGGAGAACTCTTGGAATCCTGCAGAACCAAAAATTTTCTCTCCCTGTGGGCAACATAAGATATCTTGGCATAAATATTTCATCCAAACTATCAGACTTGGTCCACCTGAACTTTAGCCCGCTGCTAGATAACATCTGGGGTGACCTGAAGCGCTGAAATAATCTTCCCATCTCCCTCCTGGGTCGAATAGCCACAGTTAAAATGAAAATTCTACCCCAAATTAACAATTTTTTTTTCCATGATTCCATTCACTCCCACATCGAAATGGTTCCTGTCATTAGATTCTGCAATTATAAAATTTTACTCAAAGAACAAAACAGCAAAAATTAGCCTAAGCACCCTTCAGAAAAACAAACTGGAAGGGGGTTTGGACGCTCCTAACTTTAAACATTACTATTTGGCTAACCAGCTACAATACCTATTGAAATGGTTATACCCTAACGAAGACTACAACTCCTGGCTCGAACTAGAACAGGCGGACTGCAACAATATAAAACTTTCTGACCTCCCGTTTATAACCACTACACTCAAACGTCATAACTGTTTTAAGAACCCAATGATTGCTTCCACCTTGTCAGCCTGGTGGAAAATACTAGAAATCACAAACTCTCAGATAGAACCTTGCGTGCTCTCCCCAATCTGGCACAACCCGGACAAAATCAACAAAAGACAAAAGACCTCTCCATTTTAGCACATGGGAGTTGAAGGGAGTAACTCATCTCCATCACCTTTTCCAAGACAAGACACTTATGACATACACAACCTTATTTCAAACTTTTGAAATAAGAAATGGAAATTTTCTCAATATTTACAACTGATAAAAACAATCAAGAAGAGAATTCCAGCGCCTCAGGACACTTTACAGCCACCAGAATTGGCCAAACATATTACAAAGCTTTCTCCGAGTAATAAGAAGAACCTTTCCAAGATTTATAAATTACTGTCAAAGACCAGCTCTATACATTTACCAATTTTAAAATGGGAAAAGGAGCTGGGTGTTTCACCAGACCCTGACTTCTGGACTCAGATATGCAAAAATACATTTAAGATGACAAGACACACTAATATACAACTTATCCAATTTAAAGTACTGCACAGAACACACATCACCCAACAAAAGATGAATAGAATGGGCTTTAGTCAATCTGACACATGCACTCAGTGTACTCAGAACACTGCAGACACCTACTTTCATGCACTCTGGTTATGTTTACCTGTCCAGCACTTCTGGTCAACAGTCACTCAAAAACTCTCCTCCATTTTGGACTGCAGGATCCCATTATCTCCCAACCTGTGCTTAATTGGTGACCTGATGACAATTGACCTCCCAAACAGCCACTGCAACTCTCTTCTTGTAGCTCTCGCCATCGCCAAGAAAACAATCCTAGTCAATTGGAAAGATAAACAGACCCTCAACATCAACCATTGGCTGAATCTCCTTGCAGAACATATTTCGCTGGAGAAAATTTCTGCCGGCCACAGAAATCAATTAACATACTTTACAGAAAAATGGTCACCATTTATTCTCTCACTAGGCAAGGCAAGGCAAGGCAAGTTTATTTGTAGAGCACAATTCGTACACAAAGTAATTCAAAGTGCTTTACAGAAGAAGAAAATGCATTAAAATCACAATAAACAATCACTAAACATGTCTGTATAGTGCCACTCAGCCTGTGAACATATGCCACCTGTACATATTAATATTACAAGTCTATAAAGACTGTTGTGTCATATGTAACCTGTTTCTGTTTCTGTTAATGATGTAACCCCTATTCCCTCTATCTCTCACACCACAATATACCACAGCGGTTCATCAGATTTCAAGGTCTTAAGCATGTGTTAGGTGCACCTTCTCCCCCTTGAATCCGGGCCCGCTCCCTGGCTCTGTGTGGGGTCACGGGGTCGGGCAGTTTCCCCTGGGGGCGGGTGCGTCTGGACTGCTCGTCCTGTGTGCCCGGAGGCGGCGGGGTTTCCTCGTGCTCCCTGGGCCGGGGTCCTCCCCCGGGCTGGGGGGGCCTGGCGCGGGGGCCTGTTGGGTTTCCTTGGGGCCTGCCTGGCCCGCTGTTCATGGGCGCTGGGGGCCCTGCGCCGCCTTCTAGCCCCTGTCATCCATCCCTCCAGCCTTCGTGCCGGGCCCACACTGGTCTGGCCTCCTAATCCACATTTTGTTCACTTTCCACACACATTCCACAGTTTTTAACACACCACATACACTCACTCTTGGAGGCGCAGACCACGGATGGATTGGGGAGCTTCATGATGGGGCAGGCTATGGGACAGTGGTGTCCGGTAGCCCCCCATGCTGCCTCCCGGCCCATCCTTTTCTGTCCTCTAATTTTAAAGCACCACATGCACCTACATTTTGGGGGACAAATGGGAACAGGTTCCAGGTGCCTTATGGCTGCACGGGCTGCAGGACAGCAGTGTGCTGTAGCCATCAGCCTTGGCTACACCTGTCTCCTATGTCCCTCAATTTTAATGCATCACACCACACTTATGGGCACTCACATGCACATTCACGGTGTAGGGTTAATGTTTCTCCGTCAGGGATCGGAGAATCATAGTAAGAGGGGGGGTGGTGGGTTAACATACACTGTAGATATACATGGCATGGCTCGTGGGGCCCGGCCCTCCTGGGTTGGGGGTTGGAGCCAGGGAGCCCATTTACATCATGGTGGAGTTGCTGGGCTCCCGGTGTCTGGGGGGTCCCGTGGCCCTGTGGCGGGTGGGCCGGGTGGCGCCTGGGGGCTCTGTGGGTTCCTGCCGGGGTTCTGCCTCCTGTCCGGCTGTGGTTTTTGGGCCCTCTGCCGGGGTGTCCCGATGGGGGATTCACTGCTCGTGGTGGGCCGCTCTCTCCTGTGTGTTGGTGGTGGCTCGTCCTGGGGGGTTCGGGCGGGTGGCCCCTCTTGGTCTCCGGGTTTCCCGATGCACGGGGGACATATGCCTTGCGGCATCACCGCCTCTTTGCCTCCCTCACTCGCCCAGGCCTGGTTGGGCTCTCACTACCGTCTGGTCCGGCGTCCGCTGGCGGCCGGCGCCTAGGGCGGGCCCGTTCGGTGTGGTGATGGTTCTCTCCCCGGGGGCGGTGCCGGGCCCCCGTGCCTGGTGCCTTGGGTCGAGGGTGGTCCCTGGGTGCGTCTTTGGGTGGGGGGCGGGCGGGTGGTCGGGGGTGGGTGGTGGTTGGGGGGGGGGGGGTGTGGGCGGTCCGCGTCGGGCAGTGGGTGGGTGGGCCCTCCTGTCCCGCCTGTCTGGGGTGTGTCTCTGGCTCTCTGGGGGGGCCGGCCATTGCCGCCCCGGGTCCTGGGGCCTGCGGGGTGTCCTGCCGCCTCTGTGGCTCCCTGGTCGTGGGGTCTGGGCGCTCCTGTGGTCTTGGAGTGGCGGGCCACCCCCCTTCCCCTGCAGGGCCGGCCCTGGACCCTGGTGTTGGTTTTCATAAACACATTGGGAGGTGTTCAAATACACGCATGCATGTTCGATACTTCAGCCCCGTGACACATCGCAAAGAACCGATGGGATCACTTCAAAGGGGCCCACTTGCTTCTCAAACCTTCCACACTGCGCTCTCTCTTCTCTACAGTCGGGCTTTCCCCCTCCACCAAGACTCTCACATTTTTGGTGTTCAGTATAGACTTCTCTTTTGTTTCTGTTTCTCAGTACAGTATAGTAGACATGTATATGTTTATTTCTGATAATCTGCATGGAGCACAACCACCTCAAGGCCACAATACATCAGCTACACTGCCTGTTTATCCCTTTTTTTTGTTTGTTTGTTTGTTTGTTTTCCCTCCTTCTCCTCCGCATGCACTATCACTACATAACTCAGGACTTGCACCTGCCCCCTCCCCCTTGCTTGTTCCTTACTTTCCCCTTAACACACCTTGGTGTATCACAGCCCTCTCTGGCTCATATTAGGAAGCTTTTCCAGTAAAGGCTGATAGGCTAGTCTCCAGGGAGGGTGGGTGATGGTCACAACCACGCATTATGGGTATAAAATACTTGACTGCAAGATTAACAGTGCATCAATCTTCACAAGAAGCTTGCACCCTTTTGTGGTGCTAAGCTATGAAGACCAATGCAGACAAGTAAGAAGAAGAAAAAAAAAAAAAGAAATGACCAAACAAAAACAACCAAATCAACAAACAAAAACAAACCTTAAATAAACAAAACTAAACAAAAGGTTGGCAGGCAAAAGATTACAAATTAACCCCAAAAAAACCCAAATACACAAATATAAACTGCCAAAAACCAGTTACCAGTTACAAAATAAATCAAAATACCACAAATCGATATTCATATCAAGAAATCCAAAATTCACTAAAATCAGGAATGAAATAATATGTCACCAGCCACAGAAATAGTTAACGCAATACAACTTAATCAAAACAATGCATTTTACTTAATCCTCTGGGGACCATAAATAAACTCAAAGAAAATGTAACTAAACAAAATCAAACAAAATCAGAGATCCAAACAAGATTAGGTGAGGGCGAACCCCACAGTTCACGCACACACACACACACACTTTAAGACCAGAGCGGTTGCCTATGGAACCAGTCTAAAATAAGGGCCTTCTAGTCAGCGTCTTGGGTATGCACCACTGAAGAAGGGCGAAGCAATTCGTGCCAGGCACAGCAGACAGTAAACCAAGCATAGCCCAGTGACGCAAAGCAGCGTACAGCAGCAGCCACAGAAGAGCAAGTTAGGAGAGGCACAAAGCAGAGCAAGGCAAAGCAGCAGTGATCTTTAACGCTGCCTACGTTTTGTAGTACCTGCACCCAAATAAACCAAATTAAAATCTCTCTTAAGGCTGAACTTGAGAGCGACAACAATTGCCATGCAGCAGCAGGAGGGGGACAGCCAGACAGCTCAGGGGAAAAGCGTGCGTCATTAGCGTCAGCCCAGGACAGCAATGCAGGAAGCTACATACAAACAAACCATCTATAGATGCAGGAAGCTACATACAAACAAACCATCTATAGATGGTTTGTTTGTATGTAGCTTCCTGCATTGGAAGGAAATTTGGCCAAATTTCCAAATGTGTACAGGCAGCTACTACTACGTTATCTGTGGAGGTGGCAGCGGGGAAAGGAAGCGAGGCGACCAGGAATTGGAGGGTCTCGGAGCCAGCGAGCAAGAGAGTCAGGTTGAACACAGCCTCCTTCATATAGAGTGCCCTCATGCGGTGATTGGCTATAAAGTGGAGATGAGAGCAAGGAAGCACACTCTCTCATTAAGGGCCAGGATGAGCATCTCACCCTGCTACACAAGCATCCTGCAGTCTGCTTGAGATTGGAAAATGGAAGTGGACATTGATAAAAAGCTTGTGTTTCCCCCAGAGATAGTGGCTACAACACTCTGGTCTCCTACAGCAAAGATGGCTTATGTCATTGAACTGACAGTACCATGGGAAGATGGGGTTGAAGAGGCTTATGAGAGAAAAAAAACAAATATTCTAACCTGGCAGCTGAAGCATCCCAGAACGGCTGGAAGACCATCATCTTCCCAGTAGAGGTGGGATGCAGGGGATTTGTCGCAACATCTACCACCAGTCTGTTGAGGAAAATGGGGATGAGGGGCTGCTCCCTCCAACAGGCTATGAAGTCCTTATCAAGTGCTGCCGAAAGAAGCAGCAATTGGCTCTGGATCAAATGGAACGACAACAACTGGGCACCAAAATAAAGACAGATGGTATGCGGCCAGGCGTACACCTGGCTCAGGGAGAAGGACGCCCCTGCCATGCAGAGTCCATCGGGGGACATGGAGGGTATGGCATGGAGAGGGGTGTACCTGGGATGCTGGGTACACCGTTGAGCCCTGTGAAGACGTCATGGGCTTCAATCAACGAAACGTCAATGAAGCAGGGTTCCCACCTGATGACCCCAGTGATATACATACCCTCCCCTTTTCACCACTCCACACTGACTGCTGCCATCAAGAGTTACCTACTTACCAAAGGGATTGAAATATCTAGTCCTATTAGCTTTACTTGGAAGGAATTTAAGTAAATTAAAATTTAAATTAGCAAAGGTACAGGAGGGGAGGAGTGAAATGTCCCGCCAGTGACAGTTAACTGCCCCTACTGGACATCAGCCTGAGACAGACAGCTGGCGAGGCCAATCACAGTGCAGAGGCCAGAGCCTGCCTGCCAGTCTCAACCCCTTTGAACAACTATAAGATGAAAAGAGACTTTTTGTCTTGTGAAGTTAAAGAAGTTAAAAGGAAGAAGAATGAAAGAATAGCAGAAGAAGAACTTTGAGAAGCCGGCGGGCCATGCTCTGCGCCATCCAGCGTGGCCCCGCTGGGCAATTTCATTGCATCCTGAGCAGAACTGAACATGCTAAAACCCAACAGAAAGAACTTTATGCCATAAAGTCTGCATAACTCCTGTGTCCTGGACCAACAAGGTCAGGACTAAAGAAAGGCAGACTCCTGCATGCCCACACTGGGTGTGTGAAGATGACCGACATGGAGAGCCAAGCTCACCCGAGCCAAAGTTACCATATGGGCTCAAGAACGCCCAAAAGTGCCCAAAGGCTCCAAGAAGTTCGACCGAGGAGAAGAGAAGGACCAGCTGAGCAAGCTGCCCCATGGGACAGCACCAGGAGCAGTTCACACCAAGGAGCAGTGCTGCTTTTTCCTCTTCCCCCTCCAGAGCATCTTCTTTCTGGTCTGCTACAATTCAGGTGAAACAACATAATTTTCCTGTACTGGGGTTTGATGCGTAGTTTAATAAGTATGGTAGGGAGCATTAGATAAAACTAGGATTTCCCCTAAGTTTTCAGATATTTCCCTTTTTGCTTCCCATGCCGCTCAGCTGTTGAATGGTGCTTTTCACAGGTCCATGTTAAAGTTTCCTCTGATAATTATCTCACCATTGCTCATTGCCTCATCTGGTTTACTCTGGTCATTCATTCATTCATTAGCATTGCTGCATTAATTTCATTCCACTCATAGTTGCATTTACTCATTGTCTTGTTTGTTGTTAGTTGTATTGCATCTTGGTCTTCTGTGTCAGTAGCTTAGAATAAATGTTTGTCTGTAATGATTGATGATTATTTCCATCGCCAGAGTAAATGCTAACAGAGAAATTGTACACCCTGCCATTAAGCCTATTTTTAGCCTCTGCCAACCTGTTGTGAAACCTGCCATACTTAGACACAACCTAATATCCTGAAAATATGCTTTCACTAAGTTAACAACTACCTGTGGCACTTCGAAGTAGTCAAACACACTCCAAATGAGGCTACGCAGTACTGAACCAAACGCATTTGCAAGATCTAAAAATATTACATGCAGGTCCCTTTTTTTTTATCAGTGCTGCCTGAATCTGGTGCCAGATCATGCTAGTATGCTCTAAACACCCTGCAAAACCTGGTATTCCTGCCTTCTGCACCACAGTATCTATTAATGACATGTTTAGCCACATGTCATCATTTAATTGCTGGCTGTCCAGGTGGTGTCCAGTAAAGAATGTGGGTTTGGCAAATTGGCAAACTTTCTGAGGAAAACCTGGTCTTATTAGGAGAGACGGCATTCATCCCACTTTGGATGGAGCTGCTCTCATTTCTAGGAACCTGGCAAATTTTATTAGTAATTCAAATCCCTGACAACGCAAAGTTGAGATCAGGACTCAGAGTTGCAGTCCTATATGCCTCTCTGAGCTTCCAGTGCAGTTACCCACCCATGGTTTTCATAGTTTTACACAAACGGTGTCTGTCCCCCAACTACCTAAATTATTTAAATCCAAAATTAAAAAAAGAGGAGTTGTGCATAACAACCTCATAAAAATTAAAACCTCTTCTGTGACAGAAAGACAAAACAGGAGAATTAAATGCGGACTGTTAAATATCAGGTGTCTATCGTCTAAAGCAGTGTTAGTAAACGAATTAATATCAGATAATCATTTTGATTTACTCAGTCTCACTGAAACCTGGCTGTGTCAAGATGAATATGTTAGACTAAATGAATCCACTCCTCCCAGTCATAATAATACCCACAGTCCTCTAGGCAGCGGCCGAGAAGGGGGAGTTGCAGCCATTTTTAACTCTAGTCTGTTAATCAGCCCTAAACCTAAACTAGATTATAATTCATTTGAAAGCCTCGTTTTTAGTCTTTTACATCCGACCTGGAAAACCTCGCAGCCACTTTTATTTGTTATAGTGTACCATGCTCCTGGCCCGTATTCTGAATTTGTATCTGAATTCTAAGAGTTTTTATCCAGTTTAGTTCTTAGATCAGATAAAGTTATTATTGGAGGTGATTTTAACATTCATGTCGACGTTGATAATGACTCCCTGGCTACCACGTTTATCTCATTATTAGACTCCATTGGCTTCAGTCAGGGTGTACATGAACCCACTCACTGTTTTAACCATACCCCCGATCTAGTTCTGATGTATGGAATTGAAATTGATAACCTAACAGTCTTTCCACAGAATCCCTCGCTATCGGATCATTATTTGATTACTTTTGAATTCTTTATACTCGATTACACGCCACTCAGCAACAGTTACAGTACTATACTAGATGTTTAACAGATAGTGCTGTCACAAAATGATTACTCTGTCGTTAAATTTAATATCATGTCTGTTAGTGTGGCTCCGTGTCTTTTTACTTGTAAACACACACTACTATGGAGCTCGAGAATGTAGTTGACGCGTGTTTTCAGCCGCAAAAACTTCATAAACTGTGCAGTAATCCAAAACTTGGGCAATAACAGCTAATGATCACGGTCAAAAACTAGTGTGCTCTCCTCGCCTCCATAGTCATAACTGAACGTAAACACTCAAACATCATCACGTTACGCACGTCTCTACCAATAAGAAGAGAGCAGTTACTGTTAACCAACAAACATTCTCATGAGCTCAAATTTATATATCATAAATTCAACAAATCTAAATTTTTTATCACATTATGTGCAATATACAAAATGGCTCTAACAATGTCCTTCAGTAACAGAGGTTTCCCGTGCTGACTTTAACCTCTCCTGAATTGATCATCTTGTCTATAGTGCCATGACGCGTTGCGAACAACACTTGACTCTGTAGCTCCTCTTTAAAAGAAGTTAACAAAGCAAAGAAAGTCCACGTCTTGGTATAACTCTCAAACCCGTAAGTTAAAACAAATATCGGGAAAATTTTAAAGGAGCTGACGATTAACCAAACTGGAAGAATTTCATTTAATCTGGGCAGACAGTCTCAAAACTTAGAAGAGGGGCCTCTGCAATGCCAGAGCAAACTATTACTCAGCTTTAATAGAAGAAAACAAGAATAACCCCAGATTTCTTTTCAGCACTGTAGCCAGGCTGACTGAGAGTCAAAGCTCTATTGAGCCTTGTATTCCTTTAGCCCTTCGCAGTAATGATTTTATGAGCTTTTTAAATGACAAAATTCTAACTATTAGAGGCAAAATTCATGACCTCCTGTCCTCAGATAGTACCTGTCTAACCTCAAACACAGCCGTAAGACCTAATATATATTTAGATTGCTTCTCCCCAATTTCTCTTCAAGAATTGACTGCAGTGATTTCTTCATCTAAATCATCAACGTGTCTCTTAGACCCCATCCCAACTAGGCTGCTTAAGGAGGTCTTACCTTTAGTTAACACTCATATGTTAGATATGATCATTATATCCTTATTAACAGACCACAGACTTTTAAGGTAGCTGTACTTAAACCTCTCCTAAAAAAGCCCACCCTGGATCCAGAGGTGTTGGCCAACTATAGACCAATATCTAATCTTCCCTTTCTTTCAAAGGTCCTTCAGAAAGTAGTTGCAGACCAGCTGTGTGATTTTCTCCATGATAATAATCTATTTGAGGAATTTCAGTCAGGATTTAGAATGCATCATAGCACTGAGACAGCACTAGTTAAAATTACAAATGACCTTCTGATTGCTTCAGACAAAGGACTCGTCTCTGTACTTGTTTTATTAGATCTTAGTGCGGCGTTTGACACTATTGACCATCAAATTCTGCTACAGAGACTGGAACACTTAATTGGCCTGTTCATGTTCATAATGAAGAGTACATCTTTCACAGATACGGTACCATGTTTCAATGTCTTTTGACATACCTGGCCAATAGCAGCGGCTACGTGTGAGTTGAAGTGTCCTGTCCATCCCCTGGTGGCCATGGCATCATGCACACTTGAAAGATCTTCCCTCTGGAGAGTCTGGGGTAGCAGTAGCTGGAATATTTCCCTGTTAGTTCCTGGGTGGTGGCTGGACTGTTAGAGGGCACTGTCTCGCTCTACCAGCTTCTCCCACTGACTGAGCACCTTTTTGCAAGGCGCGGACAGCTTGGCTCTCTCTTCGGGGATGACCGAGGCTCCATGCCTCCCAGACGGGGCCAAGGGCAGGGTCTTTCTTTTGGAGAAGTCCCAGGTTAGCCTGTGTGCGTCCTGACAATGCTGCAATTTCGTTGTGCTGCACTGTTATGGTGGGCTGTGATCTGCCACCACTTCTCCTCATGTCCTGTGGTACCTCAGCTCCTGCTGCTACTGTATCCAGGTACTGTCTGGAGAGGGCGTCTGCGTTGCCATTGCTCCGTCCCAGACGGTACTTGATTGTGAAGTCAAAGGCAGCCAGTTGAGAGGCCCAGTGTTGTTCTACCGCACCAAACTTAGTCTGGAGGTGACTTAAAGGGTTGTTGTCAGTGTACACCACAAAAGAATGTCCCAAGAGATATTCTCTGAACTTTTCTGCCACTGCCCACTTAAGGGCCAAAAACTCTAGCTTGAAAGAGCTGTAGTTGTCCATGTTTCTTTCTGTGGGCCTTAAGCTACGGCTAGCAAATGCTATGGGGCGTAGCTTACCATCCATCTCCTGTGACAGCACTGCTCCCAGGCCTCCGTGGCTGGCATCCACCTCCAGGACAAACGGCTTCTGAAAGTCAGCATATGCTAAGACAGGTGAGTTGATCAGCGCTACTTTCAGAGACTGGAATGCTGACTCACACTCTTCAGTCCACAGGGAATGTAGTGGTGTTTTGGGGGTCTTACCCTTCCCTTTTGAGCCACTCACTTGAGCTGCCAGACAGTTCAGTGGAGCTGCCACCTTTGCAAATCCCTCAACGAATCTTCTGTGGTAGCTAGCAAATCCCAAGAAGGATTTCAGCTCAGCCAGATGTTTGGGACTCTGCCACTCCTGCACAGCTGCCACTTTGTCTGGGTCTGTGGACACACACTGACAACATGGCCCAGGTATTTGACTCTTTTCTGAAAAAAAGTGACATTTTGAGAGTTTTACTTTTAGCCCCTGTCCATGGAGCCGGGAAAAGACCTCCTCCAGTCGTTGAAGATGCTGCTGCACTGTAGATGAGAGCACAATTACATCATCAAGGTCCAGCAAGACAGACTGGTTTCTCTGGTGTCCAAATAATCTTTCCATTAAACGCTTGAATGTGCAGGGGGCATTACACAACCCAAATGGCATTCTATTCCACTCGAAAAGGCCGAATGGGGTGCAAAAAGCAGTCTTGGCCCTGTCCTTTTCTTCCACGGCCACCTGGTTGTATCCACTGGCTAAATCAAGAGTGGAAAAATACTTTGCACCATTGAGAGCATCCAGAGACTCCTCGATTCTTGGAAGTGGGTAAGCATCCCTGCGCGTTTTGGCATTTAACTGGCGGTAGTCTACACATAGTCTCAGTGTTCCATCTTTCTTCATGACAACCACTATCAGTGATGAGTATGGACTGCTACTTTCTCTGATTATCTTAGAATCAAGGAGCTGTTTGATATGAGCTTTCACAGTCTCATACTGGGAAGGTGGAAGTCTACGATAAGGCTGCCGTACTGGTGTGTGATCTGTCAATGGGATTTCGTGTGTGATCAGATTAGTGCATCCCAAGTCTCCCTCCCCCTTAGAAAACAGAGACTGATACTTTAAGAGGAGAGTTTTAGCTTCTGCTGCCTCTGACTCAGAGAGACCCTCAAAGTCAGGCAATTCAAAGGTGATTGCCTCTGCTAGATGTGATGAAACAGAGGCCAAGTGTTGTGGGCATGTCTTTGGAGGCTCTGAGGAGATGGCAACAGGGTTTGTCACCTCAACCCACTGTACTGTGGCTAGCACTTGATGTGGGTGTAATATTACGTCAGTAGTGCCTACGTTGGTGATTGGGGCAAACAGAGCACCTCCCTTTGCTGTGACAAGGCATGGGGACACTAAAAGGCCATCAGTTAGAGCTCCCTCATCAGGTCCAAGTTGCTCAAGCAGCCAACAAACTGGGTCCCTTAGTGGTACTTGGGGGCAGGTCACTGTAATCAAGGATAACGTACCTGCTAAAACACTTATCTGGGATTCCCCTTGCACTCGGACAGGAAACAGTGATGGGGTTTTGAAGACAGCTTCCATTCTTTCACAAGCTTGCAGGGCTTGCTGCCACACTGAGCCGGCCGTTAGCACCTGAGGGGACTGGAAAAGCTTAGGACCAGGGACGTGGGATTTTTGTTCATTTAGAGCTGTACTAACAGGATCTTTAACAATCAGGATGCCTCGTTTAGGTACAATTTTCTCAAGAACCTCAATGTCTAGTTCAAGGTAACCTAAATATGGCAGCTCTAAACCATTTGCAGCTGTGAGACCCAACCAATTGCAATCCCTGAGACCCCTGGTCCCTTTGTTAGCAAAATGTGAAAAGAAAAAACTTTCTCTAATGGTAGTAACCATTGAACCTGAGTCTAACAGGCAAGCCACATTTACACCATTCATCTTCACATTTACTGTCCGGCATTCGCCAACCAACTTTGAAAATTCTTCAGAGCCTACAGTTCCCCTTTCCAATGTGCGGCTCGACCCACTGGAGGGCTCTAGTTTTCCGGCTGGCTATTTTGTGTCCCTGTCATGTTGCTATGCCCCCCATTTGTCTGTGCGTAACTGGGTGATGTTTGATTAAAATCATGATCAAAATCTGCTTGCAGAGAGTTAATCTGTGGCTGCGAATAACGAGATTGTGAAAAATTTACATTGGATTGGCGATAACTGGCCTGTGGAGGGTGAGTCCTTTTGCAGTACTGGGCAATATGGCCTGGCTGATTGCATTTCAGACAAATAGGTTGACCATCAGGTGTGCGTTTGTACTGATTACCCCCTTTCTGCCGCACCAGAGAGTTTAGAGCATTTACGCTCTTGTGGGAGGTAGAGCGGTCGCTCCCACCTAGCCTCCGTGCTAGGAGCTGAAGCAGAGCTCTCGGCCTGGGTTAAACCTTGTTGCAACAGTCTCTCATTCTCAACACAGCCTGTACCTGTTCACGCAGGGATTGCAGGTCCTCCATTTTGTGGCCAGAAAAGTCTTAACAGTTCAAAAGTTGAGAATCTTTTCAGCCCCATTCAGACCTCTGCAGAGAATCCTGATCCTCCCTCTGTGGTCCTCTTCAGGTTGCCAGCCGCTGTTTAAAACCCACTAAAAAACTGACCACACACCATTACCAAAGCACAAAAAAAAAAAAAAAAATCAAAAACTCTCTAACAATAACGGGCTTCTTATCCTGCCGACAACACCATAATGTAGAAGCTGTGTACTGTAGCTAACTACTACAAACCCCCCTGTAAGGCCCGTAATAATGAGGATAACTGTAGAGAGCAAATACTTGTTCTAATTTTTTTTAAAAAGAGGTAGCATTAGATGATTTACATTAGAGGGGTCAATAGATTTAGCTAGGCAGTATGACAATAAAAACACTGGGATATAAGGTGCTATATAAAATAAATACAAAAGTAAAACACAACACACTCCATGCAATTAAAACACCTTGTCCATAAGAAAATAAAACCATGCAAATAAAAATCTACGTCACAATGCCCAGCCTCCGGCTCCCCATAATCAAATGACTGCTACAAGCTAAAAAGGTGGTTTGGCTCAGGTTTACAGACAACTAAAACATAGAATCCATAAAACCAAATAAAACAATACTAAAACAGTGGCTGACAACTGCACCATGCACCGGGCTCTGAAATGACAAATAAAAGTGACTCTCCAACAATGTACATCAACAATGCTAAAAACAATAAACATTAAAAAGACATAAAATGTAAAAATAAAAGCGCATTACCCCAATTGTTTGTGGCCAACCTCTCTTGCTGTCGCGTCTGCCTGACGGTGCAATTGTTAGGTCACTGGGTAACAAGTTACTTTAAAAACAGTTTAAGAATCCTGCTGTACATACCCATGTTCATAGCTTTCCTGCTAACCGGATACCAAGGACCCCATCATTGGATCATTAGAAATCACTCTAACAATTTCCATTGTTATGCGGATGATACACAGTTGTATTTATCGATGAAGCCAGAAGAAAGTAATCAATTAACTAAACTCCATAACTGCCTTAAAGACATAAAAACCTGGATGAGCACCAATTTCCTGATGTTAAATTCAGACAAAACTGAAGTTATTGTTCTTGGCCCCAAACAACTCAGAGACTCTTTATCTGATGACATAGTTTCTCTAGATGGCATTGCTCTGGCCTCCAGCACTACCGTAAGAAACCTCGGAGTAACATTTGATCAAGATTTGTCTTTCAATTCTCATTTAAAACAAACCTCACAGACTGCATTTTTTCATCTGCGTAATATTGCGAAAATTAGGCCTATCCTGACCCGAAAAGATGCAGAAAAATTGGTCCATGCTTTTGTTACCTCAAGGCTGTATTACTGTAACTCTCTATTATCAGGTAGCTCTAGTAAATCCTTAAAAACCCTCCAGCTAATTCAGAATGCAGCAGCACGTGTACTAACAGGAACTAAGAAACAAGATCATATTTCTCCTGTTTTAGCTTCTCTGCGCTGGCTCCCTGTAAAATCCAGAATTGAATTTAAAATCCTACTGTTAACTTATAAAGCTCTAAATGGTCAAGCTCCGTCATATCTTAGAGAGCTCATAGTGCCTTATTATCCCACCAGATAGTCTCCAAAAGTAGATCAGGAGCCAGAGCCTTCAGCTATCAGGCTCCTCTCCTGTGGAATCATCTTCCTGTTGCCGTCCAGGAGGCAGACACCGTCTCCACATTTAACACTAGACTTAAGACTTTCCTCTTTGATAAAGCTTATAGTTAGGGCTGGCTCAGGCTTGCCCTGTACCAGCCCCTAGTTAGGCTGACTTAGGCCTAGTCTGCCAGAGGACCCCCTATAATACACCGGGCACCTTCTCTCCCTCTCTCTCCCTCTCTCTCTCGTATCCTATTACTGCATCTTGCTAACTCGGCCATTCTGGATATCACTAACTCGGCTTCTTCTCCGGAGCCTTTGTGCTCCACTGTCTCTCAGGTTAACTCATATCGCAGTGGTGCCTGGATAGCGTGACGTGTGTGGTTGTGCTGCTGCCGTGGTCCTGCCAGATGCCTCCTGCTGCTGCTGCTGCTGCTGCTGCCATCATTTGTCTACTGTTATTATACACATATGATCATTATCACACATGTATACTGCCAGATACTAATATATACTTTCAACATATTCTACCATAGTAGCCAGAACTATAACTATAATATTATTACTTTCATGAATGTTGTTGTAAGCTACTACAGATTACTGTCATTTTGTTATGGTGGTGATCTGTTCTGTACGACATCTATTGCACGTCTGTCCGTCCTGGAAGAGGGATCCCTCCTCAGTTGCTCTCCCTGAGGTTTCTACCGTTTTTTTCCCCCGGTAAAGGTTTTTTTGGGGGGAGTTTTCCCTTATCCGCTGTGAGGGTCCAAAGGACAGAGGGATGTCGTATGCTGTAAAGCCCTGTGAGGCAAATTGTGATTTGTGATGTTGGGCTTTATAAATAAAATTGATTGATTGGTTGATTGACCTAGCTGTCTAATGCAGCGCCTGCTCATAAATAGTGTGTAGGATGGAATTTAAACGCAGCTGGATTACCCACTCACCTGATCACAACTGCATCTTGCTAACTCTGCCATTCTGGATGTCACTAACTCAGCTTCTTCTCCGGAGCCTTTGTGCTCCACTGTCTCTCAGGTTAACTCGTATTGGAGTGGTGCCTGGATAGTGTGACGTGTGTAGTTGTGCTGCTGCCGTGGTCCTGCCAGATGCCTCCTGCTGCTGCTATCATTAGTCATACTTCTACTGTTATTATACACTAGGGGTGTACCCGACTAAGAATTTTCATAGTCGAATCTGATTTGACAGATTTTTCCTTTAGCCGACTAATCGTCGAATCATGTTGTTTTCTCCCTCATTAATTAATGAGCTCATTTGCGTCAGTTTCCGCTACAGAGAAAAGAGCTAAAACACCCAAATAAACAAATTTAATTCTTCAGTTGGCATAATAAGATAATAGTAAAAAAAGTAAAAGGGTTATCATTTTATCTTTATCTTTATTCCTTTCACTTCATCAAGGTATGATGCTCTGAGCGAAGAGCGCTGCAGCCTCATCCATGTCTTTAACAGGAGTTGTTTCTGACTCATCAGAACTTGCCATTTCATTCACAATAAACATCCAAAAACATCATCACAAGGTTTAGAAACAGTTTTCCTTCTTCCCGACTTCAAGTTACTTCATTAATCAGCTCAGGTTCATACAAGTTCATCCACACGGACCGTGCATCACCGCTCTCAATTGTTTTGCCACGTCGGACAAAAAATAGCCAAATAGATAACCAGAGTCTATCAAGAAAACAATCAGCGGTGAAATTCGTTTCAAGACACTTCAGGTAAATGAATAATCCGTCTCCAAAGTGTGTGTTTATGCGCTCCGCCACCGTAAATCACCGTGGCACCACTGCTGCGCACCGCTCCCCCAGGGAATGGGTCAAATGCGGAGAACAAATTTCACACTCAGGTGTGTGACAATCAGGTGGACTTTAACTGTAACTGTAAATCACCGTAGGCCTCGATGCTGCTCTGATGGTCCTGCAGCGCACTCACTCACCTCAGCTATTTTTGGATCGAGCAACTGGGTGATTTATTCATGCGTAGTAATGATTATGCCTACTGATTAAACGCACGTGTCATTTTCAATTTTTTTATTGACAGAAATTAGGCTGATGTTTGTATCAAAATAGGCTATATATCATGAATTACTAGAAAACAAATACATTCTATGTCAAATCAAGATGTTCAGCAGCAGTGAGCACCCCCATATAGTCAGAATGGCACGGTCTTGTTTCATAACCACATTTTGCGACGATTCGACGGCGAGACTGACCGGCGAATCAGACTTCTCCGAATCGAATCATCGAATTATCGACTATTCGGGGTCACCCCTATTATACACATATGATTATTGTCACATACTGTATGTATACTATCAGATATTAATATATACTTTCAACATATTGTACCATAGTAGCCAGAACTATAATTATAGTGTTATTACTTTCATTGATGTTGTTGTAAGCTATTGTCATTACCGTATGTCCTGCATCTCTCTCTGTCTCTCTAGCTTTCTGTCTCATTGTGTCATACGGATTATTGTTAATTTATTATGCTGATCTGTTCTGTACGACATCTATTGCACGTCTGTCCGTCCTGGAAGAGGGATCCCTCCTCAGTTGCTCTTCCTGAGGTTTCTACCGTTTTTTTCCCCTGTTAAAGGGTTTTTTGGGGGGAGTTTTTCCTTATCCGCTGTGAGGGTCCTAAGGACAGAGGAATGTTGTATGCTGTAAAGCCCTGTGAGGCAAATTGTGATTTGTGATATTGGGCTTTATAAATAAAATTGATTGATTGATTGATTAAGCTATTCCTTTCTAAGTAGCTAGTTAATCTCTGTGCTACTACACTAAAGAAAATCTTCCCCTCTACATTCATCCGGAATTGGCTAAGGTCCACAGGCTCCTTCTCCTTAGGAATAAGGACACCCCCTGACCTACGCCATGCTCTTTGGATAATTTGTTTTTCCCAAACTATTCTTAGCTGTTCCACAAAAATTTAAGGATATCAGGTACACGTTTATAAACCTGGTAGGGGACTCCATTAGGCCCTGGGGCCGAAGAAGACTTTGCACGCTTGACCACCTCCTGAACTTCCTTCCACTTAGGTGGCCTGACATCCATCTCATGCTCTATCCCTCCTAATGGAAGGATATCCGGTAGGAAACCTACTATCCTATTCTTCTCTAAATCTGAATATGTATTTCTCAAATATTCTTCAACCTCTAGCCTTTCTGCTTTGAGCTGCCCTCCCTTTCCCTGAGATGCTCTGCTCTTCTAAGAACTGCTAGCCTGCTTCTCAATTCCTCTTGCAACACATTAATTCCCTCCCTTTCTTCTTCTTCTGTCGCCCTTTTCCACTGCTTTCTTAACTGTCTCCTTTCCTTAACTAACTTCTCTGTTTCTCTTTGCCACCTAGACTTACCTAACTGTACCCTCTCACCCCTCTTTCTCTCATGCACCTGTAGAAGCGAAAATCAAAAAAATCAAAACCCAAAATGTAATCACTGCAGTTAAAGATAAATCGGGTAATCAAATAGTTAATGAAATACATATAAATGATATTTTTAGGGAATATTTTGAACAACTCTATCAATCTGAAATAACTTCTTCAAACCATGACAGTACCAATCAAAAGGCAGAGCTATTCCTCAATAAAATTAATATTCCAGTTATTACTGACGAAGACAAAAAAAAACTAGAGGAGGGGATAACAGGTGAGGAAATTAATAGAGCTATCAATCAAATGTCTGCTGGGAAAACACCTGGTATTGATGGACTTCCACAAGAATTTTACCAAACGTTTCACAATAAAATTACTCCCCTGCTGCTATCCCATTATAATGAAGTTATTCAAAACATCTGTTTCTCTCCATCTTCAAACACAGCATCAATAATTTTAATCCCTAAAAAAAATAAAGATCCTTCTCTTTGTGGGAGCCAACGCCCTCTGTCCATTTTGAATTGTGACATAAAGATCTATGCTAAGGTGTTATCAAATAGACTAGAACGGGTGATAATGAAATTGGTGCACCCTGACCAAGTAGGGTTCATTCAGCAACGTTATGGATCAGATAGTATTAGACGGCTCTTGAATATTAAATGGGCGAAACGAAAATCCCCCACTCCTTCCCTGGCGTTGGCCTTGGATGCTGAGAAGGCCTTCGACAGGGTGGAGTGGGGGTACCTATTCAAATTGCTTGAGAAATACGGCTTTGGACCAAATTTTATTCGTTGTATAAGCAGCTTATACTCTGGTGCCCGTGCTTCAGTTATAAGTAATGGTTTAGCATCATGTAATTTTGAACTTCATAGGGGCACCAGACAGGGTTGCCCTCTCTCTCCTCTGCTGTTTATCCTGGCCCTTGAACCTCTCGCTATTGCAATAAGACAGAACTCTGACATCAAAGGAGTGCTAATTGGAAGCGAGGTCCACAAGGTGGCATCATATGCTGATGATATCATTCTGTTCCTCTCACAGCCTTCTAAATCAGTTAGATATGTCCTGGAAACCATAGAACAATTCTCCACTTTCTCTGGATACAAAGTAAATTGGTCTAAAACAGAGACCCTCCCCCTTTCAGATGTAGCATTTATGCCTGACTTGAGTGCCTATAACATTAGCATTCCTAAGCATGGTATTAAATACCTTGGCATTAAATTTCCTCTTGAGATAAAAAATATTCAAAAAACAAACTATGCTAGTATACTTGAAGAAATGAAAATGCAGTTTGAGAGGTGGAAGGGACTCAACCTCTCCCTCTTGGGTAAAATATCCTCTATAAAAATGATGGTGTTTCCAAAATTGATGTACATATTCAATATGCTCCCAATTCAAATACTTAAAAATATATTTAAACAAATTGATAAACTTATTAATGCTTTCCTATGGAATAGGAAAAGGGCACGGTTTAGTTCACTAACTTTACAAACACCTAAGAGGAAAGGTGGTTTTAATCTGCCTAATCTTCGGCTTTACCATTGGGCTATCACACTTAATAAGTTTGTAAAAACAGTCAAACTCTCTTACCCTAGACCTTCATGGGCTAGTATTGAGCAACATTTTATGTTTCCTGCTCAACTGGATGATGCTTTACATATTAAACAGCAGAGGAAAGGTGAGCCGCACCCCTGTCTGAGTTATATACACTCCATCTGGAGGTTAATTCATAAATTTACTAAGGAATCTGTGCTGCAGTCTTCATGGCTACCTATCTGGAACAACCCTTTGATAACTACTGGCAAAAAGCCAATTCAATGGAAGGAATTTCATAAATCCAACATCAGTAAGGTTGCTGACCTGTATACAGGTGCTGAATTTAAAACATACTCAGAAATGAATACAGCAATCTCACCGAACCATTTGGCCTGGTGGAAATATCTCCAACTGAGAAGTGCTATTGCAACCTTAAGGCATAAAAGTAAAGATCCACCAAAGGCAACATACTGGGATAAGTGTTTACTGGCAAATGTTCAATGTAAAATAAATGCACCTGGAATATATAAAGAATTGATTGACAAAATTACATCAAACTTTAAAGCCACTAAAGCTTTGTGGAGTACAGACTTGGGACATGTTATAACAGAAGATGAATGGAACCAGATCTGGATCAGAGCACATTCAGTCTCTAAGGAGGTTTCACTAAAACTAACACAACTCAAAACGGTGCATAGATATCATTGGACTCCTAGTAAGTTGCACAGAATCGGCCTCAGACCAACTGGGCTTTGCTGGAGATGCTCAGCTCAAGAGGGGACTTACCTGCATATGTCTGTAGGACAATTAAAGAATTTTGGACTGAGATCTGTCACTGTGTGAGTAAAATAATAAGAACTCATATCGAGCCAGACCCAGTGGTTTGCCTTTTGGGGATTTTCTCCAGACTTACAAATCAGGCTCATAACAAATGGCTAGCAGTGGCCTTCGCAATCGCTAAAAAATTATTATATTGTCAATGGAAAAACACCTCAGCTCCTACTATCCAAGACTGCTTTAATGTCCTCTCAAAAATTGCAAGATTGGAAAGAATCATTTACTGTAATATGAATTCTGTGGACAAATATGAAAAAATCTGGGCCCCCTTTTTATCTGCTATGTCATGAGCTATTTTTTTATTTATTTATTTATTTTTGTAGATGTTGTTGATTTATTTGTTTCCTTTATTTATTTCTTTGAGTTTTGTTGTGTTTTTGCTTTGTTGTAATGTTTGTCTATGGGGGGATCGAGGGTGGGGGGATTGGGGGATGGGGATGTGGGGGAGGGAGGCGGTGGGTTAATGTGACTAAGAATGTCGATGAACTGTGGAGGCGGGGAGAGTTTGATGAAGGAATCCTTAGTTATCATGTAAGGTATATTTTGCCTATAACTGTCTTATGTGTCTTTTTTCTGTTTCTTCTCTCCCCCTGAATGTATGCCTCACCTTCAAACTCTTAATAAAAAGAGATTCCAAAAAAAAAAAAAAAAAAAAGAAGCAAAAATCGGTGCCTGGATGTGGGCCCGAAGGCTTCCGACCTCGTCCTCTACTTCTCTTCGAATCATCCTCTCTGTGTCAATTTAGTATCTTAGGTTCGTCTGGCTAATACTCAGAGAAAACACTTGAGACCAATGGAATCTGGTGCAATCGAGTTTAATGTGTTCACAGGCTTCAACACATACAACTTAGTGAGTCAAGCTCCGGAGCAGGACTGAAGACTCTCTGTCTGCGCTCTCCCTTTTATGCTGGTGGAGATTCGAGAGAATCTCCGCCCTTTTCCTTTAGTTCTTCCTACCCAGGCCAAATTCTATTGGTGGCAAGCTTTTTCTTTGTAGCCCTCATCATCTGAAGCCAAACTTATTGGTAGCAAGTTCTTTTGACCCTTGTTCAAACATGACCTAATCTTTGGAAATTCCCAAACTTTCCCACCATTAGCTTTCGGCCTGCTTTCGTTTTATTTTTTAAAAAACATATGAAACTTGGGGACTTTCCCCCATGACCTCATGCAATATGACTTCAGAGTGTGTGTGTCGTTGTTAGGCAGTACAGAGTGTGGTATGTGAGTGTGCTCTCAATACGTGAATACATGACTGGTGTGCTCTCAATATGTGAATACATAAACTTGTACAAAGGTGTTTTGTCACACATAAATGCATAAAACAGTGTTACAGTGACTTGTACATGAAGCATTATTATATGAACTTTTCAGCCTTAATCAACTTATGCAGTATAACTTAATCAACTTATGTAGTATACCATTTTCCTGATTACTGATTAAACCTTACACTACACACCCCAAACCTCTCTGCACCATATGAGTAAATTATATCTTCTATCTTTTCTAACCTTTCTGTTGCATTTCCTCTAAGCCTGCTTAAGATTACTGACAAATCTCTATTAACTATCTCCCATTCTTCACTGTCATTTGCCCTAGGCCATCTAACTCTAACCTTCTGCTCCATTGTTCTCTCTCTGTCTGGCATACTGACCTCAGTGTCACCTGCATCCTCTCTTACTACCCCCTCCTCCTCCTCAGTGGCAGTGTTACTGATATCCTGCAAACACATCCCCACAACCTCCTTTACCTTACTTACACATGGCTTTTTCAGCCCAAACAGCACTGCCACCTTCAACAAACCCAGGCTCCGTTCATGCAAGCTCCAGGTAGAGACAGTACCAATACTACCTTTCTCAGCACATTCAACGTACTCTTTTTCACACGCTACATAGCATAACTCCAATATAAGTTAAAGTTAAAGGAGATAGATAAACTCACAGGATCAGCAAACACACTCACCTTGTACCATGGTCTCAAACAAAAGGGATTCAAATAGGCCACTCCCACACTTAAATAACCTTCCTCTTCCTGGATTTTCTCCTGAAAGGACTGATTCGTGGGTCTCTCCACTTGCCACTGAGATGTCAATCAATCAATTCAATCAATCAATTTTATTTATAAAGCCCAATATCACAAATCACAGTTTGCCTCACAGGACTTTACGGCATACGACATCCCTCTGTCCTTCGGACTCTCACAGCGGATAAGGGAAAACTCCCCCAAAAAAAACCTTTACCGGGGGAAAAAAACAGTAGAAACCTCAGGAAGAGCAACTGAGGAGGGATCCCTCTTCCAGGACGGACAGACGTGCAATAGATGTCGTACAGAACAGATCAGCATAATAAAATAACAGTAATCTGTAGTAGCTTACAACAACATTCATGAAAGTAATAATATTATCGTTATAGTTCTGGCTACTGTGGTAGAATATGTTGAAAGTATATATTAGTATCTGGCAGTATACATGTGTGATAATAATCATATGTGCATAATAACAGTAGACTAATGATGGCAGCAGCAGCAGGCATCTGGCAGGACCACGGCAGCAGCACTACTACACACGTCACACTATCCAGGCACCACTCCAATACGAGTTAACCTGAGAGACAGTGGAGCACAAAGGCTCCGGAGAAGAAGCTGAGTTAGTGACATCCAGAATGGCCGAGTTAGCAAGATGCAGTTGTGATCGGGTGAGTGGGTAATCAGGGCCAGCTGCGTTTAAATTCCATCCTTCACACTATTTACGAGCAGGCGCTGCATTAGACAGCTAGGTCAATCAATCAATCAATCAATTTTATTTATAAAGCCCAATATCACAAATCACAATTTGCCTCACAGGGCTTTACAGCATACGACATCCCTCTGTCCTTTGGACCCTCACAGCGGATAAGGGAAAACTCCCCCAAAAAAAGCCTTTACCGGGGGGAAAAAAACGGTAGAAACCTCAGGAAGAGCAACTGAGGAGGGATCCCTCTTCCAGGACGGACAGACGTGCAATAGATGTCGTACAGAACAGATCAGCATAATAAAATAACAGTAATCTGTGGTAGCTTACAACAACATTCATGAAAGTAATAATATTATCGTTATAGTTCTGGCTACTGTGGTAGAATATGTTGAAAGTATATATTAGTATCTGGCAGTATACAAGTGTGATAATAATCATATGTGTATAATAACAGTAGACAAATGATGGCAGCAGCAGCAGCAGCAGGAGGCATCTGGCAGGACCACGGCAGCAGCACAACCACACACGTCACACTATCCAGGCACCGCTGCGATATGAGTTAACCTGAGAGACAGTTGAGCACAAAGGCTCCAGAGAAGAAACCGAGTTAGTGACATCCAGAATGGCCGAGTTAGCAAGATGCAGTAATAGGATACGAGAGAGAGTGGGAGAGAGAGGGAGAGAAGGTGCCTGGTGTATTATAGGGGGGTCCTCCGGCAGACTAGGCCTAAGTCAGCCTAACTAGGGGTTGGTACAGGGCAAGCCTGAACCAGCCCTAACTATAAGCTTTATCAAAGAGGAAAGTCTTAATGTGGAAACGGTGTCTGCCTCCCGGACCGTAACAGGAAGATGATTCCACAGGAGAGGAGCCTGATAGCTGAAGGCTCTGGCTCCTGATCTACTTTTGGAGACTTTAGGGACCACGAGTAACCCTGCGTTCTCAGAGGACAGTGTTCTGGTGGGATAATAAGGCACTATGAGCTCTCTAAGATATGACGGAGCTTGACCATTTAGAGCTTTATAAGTTAACAGTAGGATTTTAAATTCAATTCTGGATTTTACAGGGAGCCAGCGCAGAGAAGCTAAAACAGGAGAAATATGATCTTGTTTCTTAGTTCCTGTTAGTACACGTGCTGCTGCATTCTGAATTAGCTGGAGGGTTTTTAAGGATTTACTAGAGCTACCTGATAATAGAGAGTTACAGTAATACAGCCTTGAGGTAACAAAAGCATGGACCAATTTTTCTGCATCTTTTCGGGTCAGGATAGGCCTAATTTTCGCAATATTACGCAGATGAAAAAATGCAGTCTGTGAGGTTTGTGTTCAATGAGAATTGAAAGACAAATCTTGATCAAATGTAACTCCAAGGTTTCTTACGGTAGTGGTAGAGGCCAGAGCAATGCCATCTAGAGAAACTATGTCATCAGATAAAGAGTCTCTGAGTTGTTTGGGGCCAAGAACAATAACTTCAGTTTTGTCTGAATTTAACATCAGGAAATTGGTGCTCATCTAGATTTTTATGTCTTTAAGGCAGTTATGGAGTTTAGTTAATTGATTACTTTCTTCTGGCTTCATCGATAAATACAACTGTGTATCATCCGCAAAACAATGGAAATTTATAGAGTGATTTCTAATGATGTTGCCTAAAGAAAGCATATATAGAATACATAGGATTGGTCCGAGCACAGAACCTTGCGGAACTCCAAAACAAACTTTAGTATGTAAGGATGATTCATAATGAACATCAACAAACTGAAGACGATCAGATAAATAAGATTTAAACCAGCTTAGTGCAGAACCTTTTAGGCCATTAAAGTGTTCCAGTCTCTGTAGCAGAATTTGATGGTCAATAGTGTCAAACACCGCACTAAGATCTAATAAAACAAGTACAGAGACGAGTCCTTTGTCTGAGGCAATCAGAAGGTCATTTGTAATTTTAACTAGTGCTGTCTCAGTGCTATGATGCACTCTAAATCCTGACTGAAATTTCTCAAATAGATTATTATCATGGAGAAAATCACACAGCTGGTCTGCGACTACTTTCTCAAGGACCTTTGACATAAAGGGAAGATTAGATATTGGTCTATAGTTGGCCAACACCTCTGGATCCAGGGTGGGCTTTTTTAGTAGAGGTTTAATTACAGCTACCTTAAATGACTGTGGTACATAGCCTGTTAATAAGGATATATTTATCATATCTATAATATGAGTGTTAACTAAAGGTAAGACCTCCTTGAGTAGCCTAGTTGGGATGGGGTCTAAGAGACACGTTGATGATTTAAATGAAGAAATCACTGCAGTCAATTCTTGAAGAGAAATTGGGGAGAAGCAATCTAAATATATATTAGGTCTTACAGCTGTGTTTGAGGTTAGATAGGTACTATCTGAGGACAGGAGGTCATGAATTTTGCCTAGTTAGAATTTTGTCATTAAAAAAGCTCATAAAATCAGCCTGCTAAGGGCTAAAGGAATACAAGGCTCAATAGAGCTTTGACTCTCAGTCAGCCTGGCTACAGTGCTGAAAAGAAACCTGGGGTTATTCTTGTTTTCTTCTATTAAAGCTGAGTAATAGTTTGCTCTGGCATTGCGGAGACCCCTCTTATAAGTTTTGAGACTGTCTGCCCAGCTTACACGAGATTCTTCCAGTTTGGTTAATCGCCAATACCTTTCAAACTTTCGCGATATTTGTTTTAACTTACGGGTTTGAGAGTTATACCAAGGAGCAAACTTTTTTTGCTTTGTTAACTTCTTTTTAAGAGGAGCTACAGAGTCAAGTGTTGTTCGCAGCGAGCCTACGGCGCTATCAACAAAATGATCAATTCGGGAGAGGTTCAAGTCGGTACGGGAAACCTCTGTTACTGAAGGACTTGGTATTGAATTTAACGACAGAGTAATCATTTCCTTAAATTTTGCGACATCTAGTATAGTAACTGTTGCTGAGTGGCAAGTAATCGAGTAAAGAGAATTCAAAACTAATCAAATAATGATCCGATAGCGAGGGATTCTGTGGAAAGACTGTTCGGTTATCAATTTCAATTCCATACATCAGAACTAGATCGAGGGTCGACAATCCTCCCCGTGAAGTCACAGTCATGTTTATCACCCACTGTTCAGATACTGAGCTGTCTCTAGTCTTCGCCTGCAAGCCATTGGAGGAGTGGACTACTACTGATGTTCAGGTGAGGTTGGACGAACACCACCGGAAGAAGCGCCTCCAGCAACGTCAGTCTTCACACCCAGCTGGTAACCTGCAATCCAACCAGGCTGCAAATGTTTTGCAGTGCCACGCCCAATCTGCTGGGGGGGCCCCTGCCCCTGCCCATGCCCCTCAACCAGACCAGTGACTTTGAGACGCAACTGCAAGATCGCTGATGTGTCACCCTGTGTGGCACTGGAAGACTTTGACACAGACTGCCTTTATGTAACTGACTCACCTGAGGAAGTGAAGTGTAACATGACAAAGACAGCTGACAAATCTGACACAGCCAGTGAGAAGAGCTTGACTGTCGACTCTGACTGTACTGCTCGACCGACCCTCAGCCCTACGCTCTCTGACCTTGGACTACAGGACATTGACATTGACGTGACTCACCTGTCTCCCTTCTGGAAAGCGAAACTTGTTGACCTGCTGGCTAAGTATGAGTCCATCTTCTCTCTCCACAGGCTGGACTGTGGTAAAGCCAAAGACGTTGTCCACCGTATCCGACTGAGTGACAGCAAGCCTTTCAGACTCCCCTATCGCAGACTGTCCCCATCACACTATGACAAGCTGAGGGTGGCTTTAACTGAGATGGAGGAGCGTGACATCATAAGGAAGTCTACAAGTGAGTACGCATCACCTCTTGTTCTTGTCTGGAAGAAGAACGGCGACCTGCGTCTCTGCACTGATTTTCGGTGGCTGAACGCATGCACTGTCTGTGACGCACATCCCTTGCCTCACCAGGCTGATGCCTTGGCTGCCTTGGAGGGGAATGCGTTCTTTTCAACCATGGACCTGACCTCTGGTTATTACAACGTGGAGGTACATGAGGAGGACAAGAAGTTCACCGCGTTCACATTCGGGCTTTATGTGTACAACAGGCTCCCACAGGGACTTTGCAATAGCCCAGCCACGTTCATGAGGATGATGATGGCTATCTTCAGTGATCAAAACTTTCTGAGCCTCTTGTGTTATCTTGACGATATTCTCGTTTTTGCCCCTGATGAGCAGCTGGCGTTGCAGAGGTTGGGGATGGTTTTTGAGAGGTTAAAGGCGCACAACTTGAAACTTTCTCCCAAAAAGTGTCACTTCATGAGGCCTTCGGTGAAGTTTCTGGGGCATATTGTGACGGAGGGCATTTCAACTGATCCAGAGAAAGTCAAAGCTATTGTGGACTTGCAGGAGAGTGACTTAATGGTGGAGGGCACCGACATCCCATCCCCCACGAAGATCAGGTCCTTCCTTGGGATGGTTGGCTTCTATCAGCAGTTTTTTGAGGGGTACTCTGGTATCAGCAAGCCTTTGTTTGCACTGACGTCTGGTGGGAAGATGCTGCGGCGTACCAAGGGTAAGCAGATCCGGCTTACATCTCGGACCCTCTCATCTGCTGATTGGACTCCTGCATGCAGTGAGGCTTTCAGGAAGCTGAAGCAGGCTTTATTGAGCAATGTCACTCTCGCTCACCCCGACTTCGGTAAGCCTTTCCTCCTGTCGGTTGATGCCTCCTCCAATGGCCTCGGGGCTGTGCTTTCTCAGCTAGCTGATGGTGATGATGTTGCGAGGCCCATCGCGTTTGCCAGCAAGTCGCTGAATTATGCCCAGTCTCGCTACCCAGCACACAGGCTGGAATTCCTCGCACTTAAGTGGGCTGTGTGCGACAGGTTCAGCCATTGGCTGAGGGGTCACCACTTCACTGTATGGACCGACAATAACCCACTCACTTACATTCTCAGTAAACCAAAGCTGGACGCCTGTGAGCAGAGGTGGGTTTCGAAACTGGCCCCATACGACTTTGACATCAGATACATTCCTGGTCCTAAGAATGTGGTGGCGGACGCCCTCAGCCGTGAGCCCTTTTGTGTTCTCCATCGACTCACTACAGTCCCTTATGGTGCTCTTCTGGAGGAAGCAGCTGCCTTGGAACCTGACTGTGTGCAGGATGCTTTCCGGTTGTCTTGTGGTCCCCTCAGCCACCTGCAGCATCGTCCCTTGACTATGGCCTCCAACAGCGTGGTGGCAGTGCCCCAACACCCGCCTATTTCCTCAAAAGCTTCCGCTGTCCTTGAACACTCCCGGTAGAAAGACTGCTTGCCCCCTCATGCATTCTGCTTGCCGCAACTCGCTCAGTCACTTCTGCCTTCGGACCTGTCTGATTTCTGCCCTCTGCCCATAGACAAACTGACATCGTTGCAACTTGCTGATCCATGCCTTGGTCGGGTGCTCCACTTTGTGGAACGTCAGAGACGGCCGTCGAGACGTGAACGCCCACAGGAGCCAGCTGAAGCCTTGCGGCTTCTCCGGCACTGGGAGCAACTTACCATCAAAGCAGGTGTTCTGTATTGCACGTCAAAAGATGTTGTGACAAAGAGAAAGACTTTCAGGTATGTCGTGCCCACTCACCTGAAAGACAAGGTCCTGAAAGGTATCCACGATGAGGCGAGACATCAAGGGCAGAAGAGGACGCTCTACTTGGCTAGACAGTGGTTTTACTGGATCGGGATGGAGAAGGATGTCGAGGAGTACGTGCAGCGCTGACGGCGGTGTTTGGTCAGTAAGTCTCCTGAACCTGAGGCCAGGGCGCCACTCGAGAGTGTTAAGACCTCTAGACCTCTTGAGTTGGTCTGCATTGATTTTTGGTCAGCTGACGACTCTTCCAACAAATCTCTAGATGTACTCGTTGTGACTGACCATTTTACCAGTCCGCCAAGGCTGTCGCTCATCATCTCTGGAACAACTTCTTCTGTGTGTATGGCTTCCCAGAGCGAGTGCATTCAGACCAAGGTGCGAACTTCGAAAGCAGCCTGATTGCAGAGATGCTCCAAGTCGCTGGTGTGGAGAGGTCTCATACAACGCCTTACCACCCCATGGGCAATGGGGCAGTCGAAAGGTTCAATCGCACCCTTAGTAACATGATCAGGGCTCTTCCACCTAGAGCCAAGCAAAAATGGCCACAGCTCCTACGTTCACTCACCTTCTCCTACAATGCGACAGTCCATGAAACCACAGGGTTCGCACCCTTTTTACTCATGTTCGGCAGGGTTCCCAGATTGCCTGTGGACATGATGTTTCAGTCTGTGCTCATGGATGAGCGGGTGGTGGATTATGATGTCTATGTGCAGTGTCTCCGGCGTGACTTGGCAGAGGCTATCAGGATTGCTCAGACCACAAAACAACAAGAGAAGCAGGCTGAGCTGTACAACCGCAAGGTGAGGGGTGCACCGGTGGAGGTTGGAGACAGAGTCTTGTTGGCTAACAAAGGAGAAAGAGGTCGGAGGAAGCTGGCTGATCACTGGGAGGGTCATCTGTACACAGTTGTGGAGAAACAGGATAACACTCACACCTTCAGACTTAGGAACTGTGCAACGAACCAGGAGAAAGTGGTCCACAGGATCATCATGCCTGTGAACTTCTTACCTGTTCCTACTGATCTGGAAGGTGGTGGCTCATTTGCCAGTGACCTGACTGATGAGGCTGTGGATGAGTCTGTGATGGGTGCTGAACAGGATGGTTCGACTGTTCTTCCTGGATGTGTACCTGGGGACAGGACTGTCTATTGGATCTCTCAGCTTCCAGACTCCACCGGTGATCAGTCGACCTCTATGACCGATGTGGATGGACATGACCAGTCCGGATCTGACACACCTGTTCAAGTTGACTATGACAGTCGCACTGAGAAAAGACTTGACAGTTCAGATGAGACCAGTTCTGACAACCTGAACCAGTCTGACCATTGTGGTCCTGCTGTTGATGCTGACTGCTCTGTCGACTTACCTGCCTCTCAACCTTCTGTCTCTCTTGCTCTCTTATCTGACTTGCTGCCTCCTGCAGCAGAGGCAGGACAGGACCATTCCCGTGATAATTTGCAGAGAATGAGGACAAGATATGGGAGAGTTGTTAGACCAGTCGTCAGGCTTATTCAGAACATGCACCAGAAAGTTATTGCTGGTCGCTAGTATTGTTTCATATAATGTACACGTGTAGGTGATTATGGGCTCAAATATTGCCTATGAGTTCCTTCAATTTTGAGGAGGGTCTGGTTCTTATATATATATATATATTTTTTTTTTTTTTTTTTTTTTCTCTGGGATGGTTTGACACTTGTGTGTGACTACTGGATGGGTATGTCCAGGTGGTAAATTTGTGTGCTGTTTTACTGACATGATTTCTAAGTAGTTTAACATGTATATGGGCATGTTTTTCCTATGGGTGTTGGAAGGCTTTGCAACCCTTCCTCATTCTAATTCTTCAGGAATAGTCTCTTGACTGGAGTATTTGGTATCTGTGATATTAGCTGCACTGTACACTTTGAAATTATTATTATTATTTTTTTATCCATTCCCTACTCTTGAAATGTTGTTTATGGTGCCTGGCACGTTTGTTGTTTGAGTGATGTACGGTCCAGTCTCATTTTTTCTTTTCTTTTCGGTTGGGTGTATGGGCAAGTGGAGATCAGTAGGGGGGAATGTAACAGAGTTAAGAGTTAATGTGATCCCACTTGCCATATAAAACATACTACAAAACACGGGAACTGGGTTTTCCTATTTCCTAGAGGCGGGGCCTCTTCAACGAAATCTGCGCCAGCTAAGCTTGGTAGGATTTAGATAAATATGGAATTTATTTGGATTAATATCTCCAGGAGTTTTTATGATACAAGCATGAAAAAAAATATTGACAGAAACCTCATCATTTACGTTTTCCAATGTGTCCACTGCTGAATAATGAGATTTTTAAATGACGTGATTTAGATAAAACATTAAAGTTTTAAATTAATCATTTACAGCAGAGATGGAGTGCTAAGTGTCCACCTCCCATCCTCCCCCCACTATTCACATGACCATTGCTTTCATTCTGTCAGCTTCAATTGGTGTATTTTTCAGGGGAATCGCGGTGAGAATGGCCACAGTAAACAGAATGAAATATCCTGCAGGACAAAGCATCCCTAATTTTTTTTAAGGTGAACATATTTTAACAAATTTCCATCGTCATTGAGTAGCTGGATTACTAAAATTATGTTGTTACTAAACCCTGATTGAAAGAATACAGATTTATTTTTATATCTGATGTGCTGATTATTCCAAATGAAACATTTATGTGGGGAGAAGTTATGCTTATAGATTAGGGACAGGATTAGGGGGAGTTTCTCTATCTTTTAATCACATAGAAGTATGTATTCAAGACCTCTAATGGTAGAGAAAACGTATGACTATGTAGAAATTGTTTTATCCAATTGACTTTAACGGTATTATTAAGAGTAGTGAAATCATTAAATTTAGACCACCAGAATCATAATTGTTCATAATCACAGACTTTTTTTTACATAGTGAGTCTTGTTCTTCCAAATAAAGTTTTAATTTATCAATGGCATTACAGAGCTGCTTGTCAACAGACAGGGGGATAGCTGCATAGGTAAGGCAAGAAAATCCCTCTGCCTTAGTTAATAGTATTCGTCCTTTCAGAGATAAATCTTTGACGTTTTTTTCTCGTCTTATCAATAATAAAATTGAAGTTTTCAGAGCATCTATCTATCTGATTATTCATAATGGTAATCCTGAGACATGTGAGCTTGTGTTTGATGGGTATGTTGTAAATGTGAGTAGTGTCACAGTCTTTAAGAGGAAATAGCTCACATTTCTTCAGGTTTAAGCAAAATCCAGAAGCTGCAGAAAATAGATCTACTGTTTAGACAGCAATGGGAACTTGGGTAGCATTTTTTTAAAATAGAATGGTATCATCAGCCAGCTGGCTAATTATGATTTCTCTATCTGCGATGAAGATACCCTCTAACGGATTGTTTTTTATATAAGTGGAAAGTAATTGTGTGCACAGGATGAATAAGTCGGGAGATGCGAGACAGCCCTGCCAGATGCTGCACTGTAATTCAAATCTCGGGGAAGTCCCACTTTTAATTCTGATGGAGCTGTTGCCTTTGGAATACATTGTTCTGAAAGCTCCACAAAAGAATTCGTCAAATCCAAAACGTTCAATTGTTTGAAATATAAAGTTATACGGTATCAAATGCTTTATAGAAGTCCAGATGAGGATGAGACTGTTGTCAGGGCACAGGAATGCATAATCGATAAGGTCTAAAACAAGCCGAATATTACTGGAGATATGTCTCTTTCTCATAAATCCAGTTTTGGTATCATCAGTATTTGGATCTGAAATGTTTTTCAGCTGTTTAGCAAATATTGAAGCAAATATTTTATAGTCCAGTGTTCAGCAACAAAATTGGTTGCCAATAAGCAGGGGGAGTAATCAGGCCTTGTGTTAAGGTAGGAGGTAGGGTTCCCTGTTCCACACTTTCTGACAAGTTATAATTTCATCACACATCTCTCTGTCACTCACAGTGACTTGGGGGACATTGCTTAAGGAGTTCAGGAACTTGGTTGCTGAATGATGACAGTATTTGGTTTTGCTGTAAAAACTAAAGCAGAAGTCTGCTATTATATTTGGATCTTCAGTAACAGTGCCATTAATATTGAGTCACTGAATTAAATTAAGTTTTCTGTGATGTCTTTCTAGGCTGAAAAAAATAGGCTACCTGGCCTGCCTATCAATCAGTCTGTGGGCCTGCTGCAGCAGCCGTTTGGCCAGACCCTCCTGACAGTCAGTCAGAGGTTGCATTCACTGCCTAAAATCATAATCGGCCGTTTCTAAAGCATGCATGTAAACTCAAATCAAAGAAAATAACCACAACAACTGAAGAAATTCCAAAACATACATGAAAATAGATTAATAAACAAAACATGCAGTTAACAAATTACGGCACATAATAGAAAACAAATATAACCAGCAGTAATGTTAATTATAATAAGAAGCCATTTTGAAACTGGCACGCCTCCACAAGTGTTTTAAAAAAAAAATAAATAAATAAATAAGGAAGGAAAGATTACTAAATTGTATCCCTAAAGTAGTGTTTCTCTCCTATGGTGTTCAGTAATCTAAAAGAGAAAAAAAAAAGATAATAATAATATTGATTACAATTATGATAATGATGATGATAATAATAATACACTTCTAAAAAAAATGTTTTTTTAAATCGTAATAATGAAGATTAATAACAAATAACAACAATAACAACAACAAACCACTCGTCATGTCATGATATCCCTAAGTTAAATGTAGGGTGTATAATCAGTTTCCTCATTTAAACCAGGGTATGTCATTGCATCGAGTTTGAAGATCCAAAAAGTTTCTCTCTAATGTACATCTGTATTGTTTCTAAACATTCTATTCTCAATAGAGAATCATTACCTTGATGTAACTCCTTGAAGTGTTTAGCCATAGGGTAGTCCTCATTTTGTGTCCTAATGAAAGTCTATCTTTTAGACGTCTTTTGGTGCATCCTACATAAAAACAGTTGCATGGGCATCTTAAACAATATACAACAAACTCCTTGAAATTCCTTTGGTAATATGTTATTCCTGTCTTGAAATCAGTGGTCTTTATTTGAACCACATTAGGACAGTGCTTACATGTGTTAATGAGACACTTGAAGGTACCTGAGGGTTTCTTTAACCACATGTCCTCTTTGCGTGCTGGTAAATAACTGTGTACAAGTTTTTCTTTTATAGTGGGAGCTTGTTTGTAAGAAATTGTTGGTATTTCTTTAAAAACAGTTCTCAGAGTGGGGTCACTTTTTAGGATAGCCCAATTGAAATGTATGATCTGTTTGATTTTCTAAGATTGAGTGCTGTAGCGAGTAACAAAAAATGAGTTGGAGCATGTCTTGTCTTTTCTGTTGGGCTTGCACAGTAGACCACTGTGGTTTATATGTCTGACTTTTTCTAAAGCCGTATTAATGATATGTGGCTTGTAAGACCCTTTTCTTCAATCATTTAGATAGACTCTCTGCTTGCTTTTCAAAGTCAGAGTCAGAGTCACAAATACGCCTAGCCCTTTGGAATTGCCCATAAGGGATAGTGTTTTTTAAGTGTGAAGGATGGAATGAATGATGATGGAGAAGAGAATTGCAATCTGTTTCTTTACACAATAAAGTGGTGTGTAAGCCACTAGCATTATCTTTATAAATGATGAGATATAGGTAATTTATTTTCTCTTTAGGATATTCAATCTTTAGTCTTATATTTTCATTAGTTGAATTTAAGTAATCATGAAACAATCGTAATTCAATCTCACCACCTGAAAAATATAAATAAATATAATCAATAAATTGACTATAGAATTTGATCTTGTGAAGGAAAATTCTTGTGAAGGAAACACATATTAACATATCTTGGAGTAGCGGTTACTAGCGTTGGAGTAGCGGCTACTTCATCACATGACTGTATCAGAAATATATGGATTTGCAAACTGTTTTTTCCAGTTAAAATTACCGTATCTGTTTGTTTTGAAGAGGTAGAGACCTCTGTGGATAATTCAGCCCCTGATAAATTAACAGGCAGAAGTTTTATCTGGTTGCAATCTGCAATTCACCGCTAGACACCACCAAATCAAAACAGCAGCAGATGTATTAGTTGTATAATGCTTTGCCTTTTCCTCCTGCCCACAGAGTCAGAGTCAGAAGGGGAGGAGGGCTAGAGGAGGAGCAGCAGGAGATCCTTTAGCCTGCACATGGCCATGAAGGACAGTGTAGCAGTTAATTAATGTGTACAGAGTCCATCTGGGCTTAAGTTGAGGCACAGAGCCACTCCCTTCCTGAGGCAGCTGAACACCGTCTGATAAGCCGCAAGTGTCTGAGCGCTGGACCAAGAGTCAGTCCAAGCAACAGAGACCGCCTCACGTCCATCGGCCTCAGCACACACTCCATCTATGACACTGTCAAGGAATAGTAACATTACTAACAGTTTTACAAAGCATACCTGTGTAAGGAACTTGGTAATGCTTTTATCTTTTTATCAATAAACTGGTTTGATATGTGTATACTCCGATTGTTCTTGATGTTGACGTTTTCAGTAGTCACCAGCATGGGTTTTTATGATTATGTCAAAATTTAGGATTGTTACAAACTTGGCTCACAGTTTGCAACAAAAGAGAGTCTACACAAACAATTTAAGATACAAAGGTGATTTATTTAACTAAACCTACTCCAAAATAAGAAGTAAAGCATGTTGTCGTGTCATGAGTGGCTGCAGTGTGTGTGTAAAACAGAATAAATCAAACAAAGGCAAACCAAACTACACCATATTGGCCATGTGGCAGTCAGCTGCTCAGTCAGGGGGAGAGAGAGAGCAGGCTGACAACTGAGGCCTATTTATAAGGTGAGACCACACCCTCAGGTGTGGCCAGGAAGATTGGATGGCTGGCCTCTTCAACCACAAGGAAGAGCTGTGAAGGAACAGACACATTAGTAAGGCCGTCACAGGATGAAAAAAAGATTTTGCTGAAAACCAGAGATAGATATGTTCTTCTCAAGCTCATATATGCCGTTTCTTTGCACTTTTAGAATGCAGGAAAGTACAAATGTTTCAGTTATTAATTACCACCATAATTAAAATATCTCTTTTAAAACAGGTAGGTAGTGCTGTTTCCACATAAAAAGAAGAAATCAAACCCAAATGGAGAAACTGTAATATCAGAAAGACAAAAAACTGAAAATAGTAAAATAAGAAAAGCAAATTAAGTTATAATAATCAGATTAGATTAGATTCAACTTTATTGTCATTGCACATGTCACAAGTACAGAGCAATGAAATGCTGATTGCATCTAACCAGAAGTGCATAAGCAGTAATTAAATAAAATATGTACAGGTTAATATACAGGGTGGAGAGTATGAATGCATGAGTGCAACTCAGTCCGAGGGGGGTTGACGTGTGTGTGTGTGTGTGTGTGTGTGTGTGTGTGTGTGTGTGTGTGTGTGTGTGTGTGAGGGGATGGAGGATGGGGGGCTTGGTGAGTATGCGTGTGTGTGTATTTGTGTGGAGGAGGGAGGGGCGTCAGGGGGCAGAGTTCAGTAGGGAGACAGCTTTAGGGAAAAATCTGTTCCTGGACCTGGTGGTTTTGGTCCTGAGGCTCCTCTAGCCCCTCCCAGAGGGCAGGAGGGAAAACAGTCTGTGTGCTGGGTGGCAGGAGTCTTTCCTGATGGAAATTGCTCTCCTAAGACTTGGCTTCCTGTAGATGTCATCAATAGCAGGAAGTGAGGCTCCGGCGATGCGGTGGGCAGTTTTCACCACCTTCTGCAACTACTTCCGGTCCAAGGCAGAGCAGTTCCCATACCAGAATGTAATACAGTTGATAAGCTTGCTCTCAATGGTGTAGTGGTAGAAGTTCACAAGGATGTCTGAAGAGAGGTGGTTTTTCTTCAGAGTCCTCAGGAAAAAGGGATGCTGGTGAGCCTTCTTGACCAGGTTAGAGCAGTTGGTTGTCCAGGTCAGGTCCTGTGAAATGTGAATCCCCAGAAATCTGAAACTGGTCACATGCTCCACCGTCGCACCACTGATGTGGATTGGTGGATGAGTGAGAGCATTCCTCCTGAAGTCCACAATGAGCTCCTTGGTCTTCTTGGTGTTTTGGAGCAGGTTGTTGTTGTACCACACAGTCAGGCGATCCACCTCCTCCCTGTAGGCCGACTCATCGTTGTCCTTGATACGGAGTAAATAAGAACCAGTTGTTCTAAGCACTTGAGGGGGGTGAGTGCCACTGGGCGATAGTCATGAAGATCATCAATCATAATTAGGCCCACACAAAGCCATGTGTGGCCCGAGTTGTGGCAGGGCTCTGATTAGTTCTTGACTACTTTAAATTACTCCAATTTATAAGACCCACTTAAACCATCTAGAAGACCACAGATCCCTCAAAATGATATAGATGATGGTCAAATAATGGTCAAGGACAAAGGGTTTCCCCAAGATTACAAACTTTATTACAATAATAATTAATAATAATAATAATAATAATAATTAACCTGGCTGATTTAAAATACAGGCAGGGGCACTACAGGAAGGCTGGACGTAGCTGTAGTCTAGTCGCTGTAATTTAAATGGGGAAAGAGTACTCACCACGCAACACTTGCACACACACAAACAGCAAAATAACCAAACTATAAGGGAAAACTATAAAGTGTGAAGGATGTGCAAAATAATCACCACACACACGTTTAAGGGGATGTGAAGCTGGGGTGAGAAACTCTGAACACCAATCCCTCCACCGTCCGGGCAGCCACACTATCACCAGTCCTGCAGCACTCATGCAAAGAAAAAGACAGACAAAGAACGTGTAAAAACACACAGAACTGCTGCAATAATATGACAAATTTCTTGGGGGACAGCAATCAAATGCCGGAAGGGCTAAAATGAACAAAAGAAACTAACAGAAACCACCTAATATGACAAAAGACAAAATAATACTGAACTAAAGTAGGAATAAAGCAACTGTATCAACCATGAAACAATATTAAATGAGCAACCAAACAAAATGAAACAAAGCAAAACAACACAAACAAAACAGCAGTAGCAGTCTGTAACAAATGAAAAAAAACAGTCAAATAAATGTCCATCCTGCCAAACCAATGATTCATATGCGCCGCACGAGGGAACTGCCCATTGGTTCCACCTCCCATTGGTTCGACCTCCCATTGATTCGACTGGGCCGTAGGTCGAACTAAGGGGACCTCCCATTGGTTCGACCTCCCATAAGTCTGACTAGGTCGGACCAATAGGAAGTTGAACCAATAGGAGGTCCCGTTAGTTCGACCCGTCTTCGCCTGCACACCCTCTCCAGGCTTCTTCTGTTTTCAACTGCGCTGATTTTCTGTGTCAGATCGCACACTACAACCATTAGCAGATTAAAGCAGCATGGGCAATGCATCAACAATCACTGCAGTTTTGTTTTGACTGTAGTAACACTTTTAATATTAAAGAAATTTACATACAGATATTGCATAAAATATGTTGCAGAGGGTAAATGCAGCACATATTTGTGCATTCATACATGCTCGCTCACACACACACACACACACACACACACACACACACACACACACACACACACACACACACACACACACACAGAGTGTTGGGCAGTAGCGTCACTACAGTAGCGGACGTTGGTAGTTTAACTACATTTCTCAGTAGCTTGGTGGTAGCGTCGCTGTTTTCTGAATCAAGTAACTTCTCAGTAGTTAAGCTCTTTTATTGATCACTTAGTGCTGTAGCGTCCACACAAGCTACATTTCCAAAATCATTAAAACGAGGCGGGGATTTCTGTTATGTTCTGAACGACCCCCACTCCGAAATTGATTTTCAAGTCCATATCAGTTTCCTGCATCAAACACTGCCGCCCGCTCTCCGGCCGCACTCGCACAATTCTGAAAATCGTTGTACTACAAAAGCTTGAAATGAACATTCAACTCATTGTTTTTTATTGAAAATATGTCACTGTCTTCATTTATTATGTATAATTTCACCAGCAGCAAACACATTTAAAGGAGACACTTGTCAAGTCTTTGTACGCGCGCTGTCCGTGGTGCTGAAATCCCCGCTCCTGCTGACAGCTGACTTGAAAATCAATTTCGGAGTGGGGGTGGTTCAGAACATAACAGAAATCCCCGCCTCGTTTTAATGATTTTGGAAATGTAGCTCGTGTGGACACTACCGCGCTAAGTGATCAATAAAAGAGCTTAACTACTGAGAAGTTACTTGATTCAGAAAACAGCGTCGCTACCACCAAGCTACTGAGAAATGTAGTTAAACTACCAACGTCCGCTACTGTAGTGACGCTACTGCCCAACTGTAAATAATCACAGTATCACGGCGATACCGCAGTGCCTTTACTTTATGAAGTTATCGAAAAAACACTGCACTTCACGGCTGGATTAAAAACTTTGTGGAAAGGTTATAATCGCCCCGAGCTCATCTTTGAACAACCAACACATAAGATACTGAGCACAATTTAACCCATTAAGTTCTGTTGCTTGGTTTTAGAGATATTCTGCAAAATATGAAAGCTGCTGCTTTGAGTTCTGAGGCTTAACTGACTTTTTATTATTTTAAAGGCTATGCGTCACTACAGTACTATAAACTCTCAATAGATCAGATTGCTGGTTGCTAATAATATGTAACAGCCTGTAGATACGGTGCATGCCTTTCACTCCCGCGGCCGAATGGAGGTGAACAGTCAGAACGGACAGTCGGACTTATGGGACCTCCCATTAGTACGAACAGATCAGACAGGTCGAACCAATGGGAGGTCGAACCAATGGGAGGTCGAACCAATGGGAGGTCGAACTAATGGGAGGTCGAACCAATGACATGGACCCCCGCACGAAGGTGTAATGAGAGTTTACTCAATTCGCCATGGCAGAAGAGAGCAGCAGCGTCAGACGGCCAAACTTCTCCCAGGAGGAAACTGATGGTTTGGTCTGGGAGGTCCAAGATCGCAGTGTCCAAATATACGGAACTGCGAGCAGACCTCCACAGGGTGATGATGCAAAGGTAGCCTGGGAGGAGGTGTGCGCTTTCTCTTTCTCTCTCACAGTCTCACTCTGTTTCTTTTCTTTTGACTTTTCTAAGATGACAGATGCTGAATATATACTCCCTATCTGATGCTGTGGCTGTTTGTGGTTGGCTGAGAGGGATGTGAACTCATTAGTTTGCAGCTGTGTTAATCAAATCAGGTTAGGTTTCCATTCCAATCCCCTTTGATCTGACATCAGATGTGACGGGACAGTCGATATAGAGATACATTTATGTGCTGATTGCAGATAGTTGCATTGAATAGTGTTTTTTGGGTATTTATTGCATCGTTAATGTGCCTGATATTCTGGAAACCTGCCTGCAAGGTTTTGCTGACGTGTGCGCACTGTCCACCGGTCAGCCATACTTTGGCTTACACCGTCTGCATTCCACCTGCGCTACAGTAGACCTGGTTTCAGCTGGCGAGCTTTCAGCGCACCTTCAGCAAAGCCCTTTGGCACAAAACTGTCACTGCGCCAAGCTGGATCTGTCGACACCTCCCCCTGCTGCGCCGCCACACCCCTCACTGCGCACCTCGGTCTGCCAAACTACCACACACATCAGTTGCGCTGCTCGAAACTAGCTCTGCGCGGGGTTCACTACCCTGTGCCACCGTGTGCCACCCTGGCCTGCGCCGGGAAACTAGAGCCCATAGTCTTCCTGTCACACACAGAAACAGAAATGCAGACCAAAATCACAAAACTTGCCACAATTGTAGCCACCACAGGACTTCACATTAACAAAACAAAACCCAAGGTGATGACCATAAGACACAAAATAGATGATGCCATGAAACTGGATGGAGAGGCACTAGAAGAGGTGGACACATACATACTGGGAATTGTTGTCGGGAAGGATGGAGGCAGTGACAAAGACATACAAGCAGGAATAGGGAAGGCAAGAACAGCCTTTTTAATAATGAAGCCAGTATGGAACACAAACCACATCTCCACAAAAACTAAACTCTGCATCCTCAACTCCAACGTTAAATCAGTCTTAGCCTACTATATGGGGCAGAAACATGGAGAACTACAAAAGCATCATCAAACAAGCTCCAAACATTCATTAACAGATGCTTACAACACATCCTGGGAATTTACTGGCCTAACACCATCGCAAACAAAGAGCTCTGGCAAACCACACAACAAGAACAAATTGAAACCCAAGTCAAACGCAGGAAATGGGCTGGCACACCTTGAGAAAACCATCCTCCAACACGACCAGACAGGCCTTAACCTGGAACCCACATGGGAAAAGAAAGCCAGGAAGACCAAGAAACAGCTGGAAAAGGTCTGTTGAGGCAGAACTCAAGGAAACAAGAACATCCTGGAAGGAAGCAGGGAAGACTGCCCAACACCGAATCAGCCCGAGGAAGTTCATGAATTACCTATGCTTCCCAAAGAGCAAAAGGGTTTAAGTCAAGTAAGTCAAACACAAGTCAAGGCAACCACGGCCAAACAAAACCTGAGCATTCAGTAGACGATGTGGTCCCAATTAGAAGATCTGTACTTTGCTGACAACATAGGGCTCTAGTTTCGCAGACCGGCCGAGGCAGAGACGGAGGCGGAGGCGGAGGCGCAGCACAGCGTGGTGCTACAGCAAGCTTCTACAGTTCAAAAATTTGAAAATTCAACCATATGTACTATAGCTTTGCAACTTTCACCAAAATGTAGCCTGAAGAAACTTTTGGATATTTAAAACTATTGCAAATTATGAAGTCCATCACTCTGTTTTTTTTTCAAAAACTGTAAAACTTCTTAAACCTATCTCCTCCCACAATTTTTAATCAATTGACACCAAACTTGTTACAGAGCATCTTCAGACTGTCTTCCACAAAATGTCCTCACAGATTTTGGATTTATCAGAAATTGAGCCTACAGTGCATCAAGATGTTTGACTCTTACTCTTAGTACTGTAAACATATACTTGCTAAATAAGTTTTAAATGTTCATGAAAAAAATTAACAAAATTTTGGAGTCATGGTAGATGATGTTATTATATCTGAATTTTATATCAAAAACTGAATTTTTGATAGAATTTTGAATTGTCCTCATGTGAACAACTAGAGTCAATGCCAGAATGACATTTTTAAACATCAGTTGTTCACTGATGGAGTAAATAAATCATTGTTAAAAAATAAATAAAAAATTGATAACTGAATTTATGACTGCTGTTTGAAATCTGCCTTGACAGCTGCTGTCATCCTGGTGGCTGGCTTAGTCAATTTGTGAAGCCACAGAGGAGTTGTCACTTGCTAATTAGTTCAGTCAGATAGAAGATGCTCCTTGGTGTCAGAGGTTGTGAGTTCAAGCCTCCACTGATGCAAAATGTGCATTGTAATGGCAACTCTTTTGTTGTCTTCCTATTCGGCCTCTTGTTGCATAGAATTGCCTAAATTTGCCTAAAATTGCCTATTGCCCGGCCCCAACCATTGCTGCAGCAGCTATAATTTTTCTTTTCTTTTAGTATAAAGATATACAAGTGGGGGAGACTGGGCATGGTTGTAACATTTTTGTGTAACTTGTAACCCCCTCAAACCCACAAAATTTTGTCACAATGTACCCTTATTAGAAATGTTTCCAACTTCTCCAACTATGTCACAAAATTCATTAAATGGTGTCAAATACAATAAGCTCCATTCTTACAATCTGCCCCACTACCAGGATAAGTTAGAACACAACCTGGAATTAGGGGTTAACAACAGGAGTAAAGATTTAAAAAGTACAGAATTGTAAAAACTACACATTAAAAAAATTGATACATACATGCCTAACCAATTCCTACTAAGGTCTAACTTACTAAACTGTGCCTGTCAGATACTCAGTGCCCCACGTGGAGTGATTCCAAAATGCATGCCTGCTGCTTCAGTTAAGTAGCCAGTCAAGTCATTCTATTGCTCTGCATTGAAGACTTTTTGACTGCTGTGATTCCACACACAGGCTAGCTGTGTTTATCCTCTTTCTCTGAGGTTTTATAACTTTTTGTGGTAACTGTTCAATGTCACATGCATAATGCATGATGAAAATTGTTTGTCAACAATCTTTTTTCCATGATAAAAACAAGATGATGTATAGAAAACATAATGGGCCCTATTTAGATGGTCTAAAGCGGACAGTGGAGGGCGCATAATCCATGTCGCAAGTGTCATTGCTATGTAGATGAAGGCGCATTTGTCATTTTCACGCCCTGCGCCCTCGTCGTCTAACTAGCAAATGAACTTGCGCTTCTGTGGGTGTGTTGGTCCAAAAATGAGGAGTGGTCAGGCGCAGTTGCTAGTTAGATGATGTAAAAAGCAAATGTACCAGTGGCCAACAAAAACCTGGTGGTTTTCATACAAACTGCATGGTAAATTTTCTGATTCAGGTATTACTGTTTAGTTTTTTCATGTTCAAAAACACATTTCTTTATAAGAAAGAATATTTATTGCCCAACAGACAACAATATAAAATACTACAATCAAAACAGAGTGTTACAATATATAGCCAGCAAAAAGCTCTGCAATGAAACATATAAACAAGGCAATTTGTGCAAATAGAAACCTAGACACCTAAAAAAAATACAATTTGTCAATTCTTTTACGATGTAATATATAAACATGGAACATGTAAAAAAGGCACATTCTGCAAATATAAAGAACACCTAAAAAACTATAGTTTGTGCAACTGAATATGTAAAAAAGGCACTTTGTGCAAATAACAGGTTACAGTTTATCAATCATTTTTTCAAAGAGGTTCAAGAACCTATCGGTCTTGGCCTCACTCTCCTCATGGCGCTTTTGTTCTTTTTGGGACTCCTCCATCAGGAAACTCACAATGGGATGTGTCTTCCTCTTTTTTTGGCGGGTGAAGGAGTTTGGGGGCTTGCAGTGGATCATGGAAGATCCTGCAGCATTTGATGCTTTGGTGGAGGGGTTGGTTTTTAGCTTTACAAGTTAAAAACCAACCCTCCCACACACCTTCTTTTGTATGAAAAGTGCTATATAAATAGATTGATTGATTGATAAATATACAGTAATGTATGCCTTCATTATGGCTGGCATTGAGATTGTGGAAGTTTTTTAAAAGTTTTTTTTAATGAACACCACATACTTTGTAATGTTGTTTCAAGTTTTCCCATTTTTTTTTCTGTCTGTTGGCCTGTCACTGCTCCTTCCAGACCCATTTCTTTCACTAGTTTCCTGTATCAGAACCAACAATGAGATGAACATACAGTAATTAACAGAATGCAGGCAAAAGAATAGGAAAGATACAAATTACTCACTCCCAAAGTTGTTTTGCTGCGTATTTTGATTTAAGAAAATCCTTTTCATGTTCAGCCCTAAAACGGATCAGCTGTCGGGTTTCCTCAGGCGACCCTGTGTAATGTAGGACAGTGGATAAGTTTATTGATGGCATGCTGATAACTTTAATTCATTATAACATGTGACGTTAACGTTATAAATTCAGGGCCGTCATGCTAATCAATAACAATGCACGACGGCAGATTAGCGATTCAAAAAACGTTTCCGTGAATCTGGTTGTATATATAGCAACACAAAATAGAATGTAACACAAACGTGACTGTTGTAATTTAATTAATTATAATAATAACAACGAAATACTTACATTTGTAGCTCGCTTTGGCTGCTCGTTGTGCCATTTTGCCAGTGTTCGCGCTGAATTGTGGGAAAATTCCATGTACCCCTTGGTTGCTCATGTGGTCTGGGAAAATCTTCGTTTTAAGGGTTATTTGGCCCTAGCCCTTGGCACTCGTCCGCTATCCACAGGAGAATTGAGATACCCCTTCCCCTCACGTGAACGTGCAAAACTAAGGGGTAGGGCTAAGGGGTGGAATTGGGATTGAGCCTTAATGTAATTTTTCATGTAAAATCCCAAAATGGAAAATTCTCTTAACATTAATGAAAAACTTAAAGAAGCAACAGACAGCATTTCTGCCTATACATATCATTATGAAAATAATGTGAGTTGCACAGGGTAGTATACACAGTAAAATCAGACTATCAGCGTTTACATAGGTTACTTAGTGACTTTGCAATAAGCTTCTACCACCAGGGACGAATTTTCACGGAAAAAATCTGCTTTACGACAGGAAATGCGTCATGTATTGCCAAACTGGTCGGTCAGCCAGTCAGGGACTGGAGCTGGTCCTTCTGAGGAACTGGCCGGGGCATGAGATAGTTGAATCCGGAGCACAATGGCAGAGGGACAAAGTTTGGAGATAAGTGAAAAATGGGCTCCCAAAGGAAAACGAGCTCCTCTGTCTGAGGAGGCGAGGATGCACAAAAAGGAGAGTGATAAAAGAAGAGGAAAAACAAGAGTAAACCTCAGTCAGGCGTTCAAGAGATGGAGGGAGCTCCGTGACCAAAGAGGCTTCAACACCGGTGTCCAGCTAGCTTTCTTTCTAATGGATCAGTAAGTAACATGGCTAAATGTTAGCTAGCCGAGAGAGGACTGTACTGTACTGGCTGCTAGTTCATTCCTAGCTGGCCAGCATCGCAAATTGCCACAACCAGGGACCGGGTAGCGAGTGTTGGTCGGCTGACATCCTTGTTGCCATTCTACGGCAGCCCTCGGACAGTGAATACTGCCAAGCTAAAAAAAAAATATGAATATCTTACTAAACATTTATCTGCACTGATTAAATGTAGGTTAAAAAAGGAGTGAAATGTAAGCTAACACTAGTCTGTAGCTAGCTTATTTCACTATGGACATTAAGGTAACAAGTTCATTTCTACTACTCACAGACAGCTACCCACCTTTCTTGGAGAAAAACTGGGTCACATATTGACACCCTTTATTTTTTCTCTCCTCTCTCTCATTTCTCTCTTTCCTTTTTTGAAAACTTTTCAAAAAACCTTGGAGTGAGATTCAGCGGGGCCGACCACAATTTCATTGTTTAAGCCGACAAATAAAATTTTTGTTCATCAACTGATTTGGTAGATGAGATCCTGATCCCCTACATCCTAATGGATTTTTGGAGCACCTGCTGGAGATGGATAGGGCCTAATATCTTACATACAAATACCATACAGAGAGAGACAATGGTGGTATAGTGGGGGTCTGGGGTTCTTCCCCCAGAAAATTTTGGATGTGGTAGATGTGATTTCCTGCAATCTGGTGGGTTTAGAGGTAGCATTCTGAAGATGAGCAATACCTACATACATTCAAAGCCACCCTGACTCACAGGGCCTTCACAAGTGAACCTGCATTCAGAGTGACTGAACTAGTTAAAACCAGAAACTAGGACTTGCCTATGTGGCATATAGCCTATTACTTTATAGACACAAGACCCATTTTGGATTTAAAGCAAAATTCATGGTTGAAATGGTTGAATATATTTTGATTAAGATCTAACTAAAATATTATTTTTGGGAATAATAATATATTTTGTGTATTATTGTAGTCTAAAGAGCATTTCATGATATATTTCTAGACTATGCAAGTCCAAGAGTGTCTAGACCTAGGCCATTTCATTTCATTTTTGACATTTACAAAGCTCTACAAACGCCTTTGGACATAGCTGTGGAAGGGAATCGCAAAGTCACTTTCATGCTACAGATATTTTTTCTCAGCCAGTTATATTCTCTTCTCACCTGTGAAGACCCATTCATCCTTGCTGGCCTCTAGTCGACTTTCTCCTCCCTGACCCTGCTCTTTCTATTGTGGCAATAAAGATTAAAAAAATATGTGGAAAGCAAAATTTTGAAATAGAATTAAGAACAGTAGTAGTGAAATTGCTGTGGAAATGAACATCAAAGTTACTTTTATGCTATAGATATTTTCTCTCAGCCAGTTATAATCTCTCCTCACCTGTGAAGACCCTGCATGATCATCCTAGTGACCTTGCTGGCCTCTTTTTTTTTTTTTTTTAATCTTTATTTCGAACATCGATAAAATAGAACAAAATGTAGGTGATCAATAAGGTAATCAGTCATACAAAAAAACAAACAAAACAAAAAAACAATCATAGTAACAGAGGTAAATATTTAGTGTTCGAAAAGGAGTAGGTAGAAGTGATGCACTTATCTTGACCTACCCCTTATTTCAAGTAATGTTGCTACAAATAAATATAGATTCAGAGATGCATATTAGTATGCATACATACATAATCAAAGAAATACAATCACAAATGCGAGTTGGAATACTTCTGGTTCTAACTTTTCTCATATCACTTACATATGTAAGTGATATGAGAAAACCTAGTTGTAATGTGGATTGGATACCCATGGAAGGAAGATACTTACTATGCCAGCTGTGCTTCATATTCATGCAATCTACTGTTTTTGAACAATCTTTTAAATTTGTTTAATGTGCGGCTGTTTTTCATTTCGTCTGTACATTCATTCGATGTTTTGAACCTTTTATTGTGATGCTGTGATATTTGGAATTAGTTCTTACCAGGGGTTTATTGAACATGTCAGATCCTCTCAAGTTATGGTGCTTGTCTCTTGCTTGGAAGTAGTTTGTAGTGTAAATATTGATTTGGTGTTGGTACTGTACGTGTTCCCCCACACCTCCACACAGTAAGTTATGTATGCAAGTATAAATGAGCAGTACTGAAGGTATAATGACTTTTGACACACGAGATCTTTAACTTTGTAAAGGATTGCGACTGATTTTGATATTTTATTTTTAATATAATTAATGTGTGGTTTCCAACATAGTTTATTATCAATTATTACTCCAAGAAATTTTATTTCAGATACTCTTTCTATTTCTATATCATTTATTGTGAATTTTTTGCTTGTGGAAGTTGCACGATTTCCAAATATTATGAATTTGGTTTTGCTTAAGTTCAGTGTTAGTTTATTGTAGTCAAACCAACTCTTTAGTTTTTTTTAAATCATTTTCCACATCATCCAGAAGCCGTTCCGAGTTGTTACCACAGCACAATAAGTTGGTGTCATCTGCAAATAATATTGTTTTAATATTTCACATATTTCATTGATGTATAATATAAACAGCAATGGTCCCAGAACAGATCCCTGTGGAACCCCACGTGACATCCATCAGATTAGAGTTGATGTTATAAATATGAACATATTGACTTCTATTTTTCAGACAACTACTTACCCATGTTAAAGCAACCCCTCTAATTCCATATTTGAATAACTTTTTTAATAATAAGTTGTGATCAACAGTGTCAAAAGCTTTTTTTGGGTCAAGAAATACACCTACTGCATATTCTTTATTTTCAATTGCTGTTGTTATTTAATCAACAAATTCAATTGTTGCATGTGCAGTTGTTCTTTTGGATCTGAAACCATATTGCTGTTCACATAGTATAATAGTTAGCTAGTTATAATAGTTTGTGATGAATTCATTTAGTCTTGTGTAAAATATTTTTTCCAGTATCTTGGAGAACTGTGGGAGTAATGATTTGGGTCTATAGTTTGTGAGTATCTGTTTATCTCCAGTTTTCTGTATTGGTATGACTTTTGCTGTTCTCATTTTGTCAGGGAAAACTCCAGCTTTTAAAGATAGGTTACAGATATATGTGAACGGGTTCACCACACACTCGATGATTTCTTTAATCAGATCCATATCAATGTTGTTGCAGTCTCTGGATTTCTTGCTCTGAAAGTTTTTTTCTCATCTGTTCTCCTTATAAACATTGAGTTGGTAATACTCTTAGTTGTATTTTCAATGATTTTTTCAAAGATTCCTTCACCTTCAGTTTTTGCAATTTCTTTCGCCAAACCAGGACCAACGCTGGCAAAGTAGTCATTAAAATCATCAGCAATTTGATTCATATTATTTGTAGTGGAATTATTCAGTGCTAGAAAATGATTTGGATATCCTGGTTTTCCAGTTCCATTTTTTTATTAAGTTGTTTAGTACTTTCCATTTATTTCTCATGTTATTTTTGTTGTCTTCCAGTAGTTTGCTATATTTTTTTTGATGCAGATGCAGTATTTTCTCCATGAAGGTTTTTAAACATGATCCAGGGGTCCTGTAGATACAGCTAGTAAGAATATTTTTGACCTTTCAATCTCAATTTCAATGGTGATACATTCCATGATGTTGTGCAGTGTTAGTGACATGCTTTTTACAATTTTACTATTGTAGTTCCTATCTAATATCCCCCCCCTTTTTCCCACTTCTGTTTATGTAGTACATGTCATATTCCTCCATACCGACCATATCAACTTGATCCTCATTTAGCCAAGTCTCTGAAATGGCTACCACTGTAAAGTTTTTGTTAAACTGTGCTAAGCAGGCTTTGATCTTGGAATAGTTAGAATTGAGGCTCCTACTGTTGAAATGTATAATTGATATTGTTCCGTCCATTGTTATGTTCTGATTGAATTGTTTGTCTGTATAGTATTCACAACAGTGATTATGGGTGCTGACGTAGAAATTGTTTTCAGGATCAATTTCATATTCTAAATCTTGTGATTTGTGCTCTGTGTATTCAAATGTTTTTAGTCCCAGGTATTCATGCTCCATTAAGGGTGATGGTGGTAGATCAGTACTTGTCATGGGGTCAGTTCATTTGATGAGTTGTGTCATTGCATAGCAACTGTCTGAGTTTTTAACTGCAATATTTGTCCAGTTCAGTGATGTCTTTGATGACCAAAACCTTGGCTTCTTCCAGTGATCCTTTCAGTTTTATGTAAACCTTACAGTTAGATGTCCATGTTGACTGGATTTTGTTTTGTTTTCTCAGGATGCATGCTTGTCTTGCAATGTCAGCGTTTTTCTTGGTCAGATGCTCATTGATGTATACACTGGTTCCTGATGATGTTTGATTTTTTATTTTTCCGTGGAAGGAGGTGGCAGGCCTCGATGTCCCTACTGTCCAGGGTTATTCCTTTGCTGTCAAAGAAGGTGATGATTTGTTGTTCCAAAGAGTCCAGGTCACTTTGGGTGGGCTCTCGGCTCTCTGCTGCAGCTGCAGCTTGAGCATATGACCCAGGTCTGGTCTCCAGTCTGCTGATGATCAGATCATCCATGCAGTTATACTGTTCAAGGTCTGACATTTGGCACTCCAAAATTGCAATCTTTTTATCTTTTTTCTGCATTTTGTTTCTGGAGCTCTTTGTTTTCCCCAACCATATTCAGTATCAGTTTTTGCTGAGTGGAAATATTTGATATTTCTCCAGACATGTAGTTGAGTGATTTCTTTATCTCCTCCAGTTCCTCCTCTATGACTGAGTTCTTCTTTGGTGGCATGTTGGCTGACGTGCCTAGTGACGACGATGACATAGACTGGGGCTACCAATCCTTGCACTGAGTGGCAGAAAACAAACCAGTATGCGGAAGCGAAGGCAGAGAAGTGAACGACCGCAACTGAGAACTGTTTAGCTTACTACAAGTAATGCCAAAGAATTGCGGTATGCACACAGCAAAGTCGACTCAGACACAGACACCAGCTCTCTCACAGACACGAGTCTACACGCGGTCCCGGCTGGGAGCCTGTAGAACCCGACCACACTCAAAGGCCAACCAAGGCAGTCAGTAATGGGGTACTGATCAGAGAAGCCTGAGCTGGCAAAGCAAGTAACTCTCAACCACAAATTTAATCCCCACACACGTGGCAATTGGTAACTTACCCCAGTGAAGGTGATCACTGCTGGGAGAGTAGCTGCTGGACTGCGAGTTAGCATGCACAGCTCACAGATGCAGTCCGCAGCAAAAGTGGAGAGTGGAAACTCCCCACCCAGGCTGCTTGCAGAGGAGAGTACAGCAACAAACTGTACAAAGTTTTACCAGAGGACTCCAATCTGATCGGCAACTAACCAAAACAGTACAGCCAGGTCTTGGCCAGTAGAGAGGGTACAGACCCACAACACACCAGCGTAACAGGGAAGTGACGAGCGTGTGACGAGCGTGAGTGAGCGTGATGAGCCTCTGGTTCACATGTGGCAATAAAGATTACAAATATATGTGCAAAGCAATAGTGAGCACAAGTTCTTATCAAGGAGGGGTGGGTTTATTCCTAGCATGAAACTAGCTGGCAAGGTATTTAACATAGGTAACAACAACATTAGTATTCTTGTTAAGTAGTTTAAATTGATATATTGGCATCTATTAATTAGTCATCATTTAGCAAACATTATCTACATGCAAAAGCATTACTCAACTTACACGGTTTATTTGGAAGAAACTGTGCAAGGTTTTTTGCTTCTTGCTGGCTGGTTTGCTGAACATAGTTGAAACAGCAGCAGCACTGCCCTACAGCACACGTCTCATGTGTACGATTGATCCAGAGCACAAGACGACAGCGTAGTTGACTGACTGTGAGACTAGAGCTGCCTAATCAAAGTGCAAATATGGACCACAGGAAAGTTATTCATTAACATTTTGATTTTTCATTGTTGTAGCGCTAGAGTGATTCTAAAATTTTTCAGTTGTATAAATGGTTAGCCCATAAACTGAGTAATAAAATGTTTTAACATTTCATCAGCTATGTGTGTCATATGTCTACAGCTTGGCACCTTTACCTAAAATTTGTGGAATCTCAATACCGATGCCTATTCTTGAGTGAGGCTAGCTATCGATTCCAAATCCAGAAAAGAGAAAAACGTCTTAGAGGAAAATTGAGAATTTCATAGTGAGTGGACAGATTTGTTTGCTTTCACCACCAATGCTGCAAAGTACCAAATAATCATATTAGCCCACTGCAGAGTAGCTATTTTGTTGTAAGACATATTAATGGGTGCTCATTTAGACCTATTAGGAATGTTTACAGGGTTATGTAGATTAAATAGGCTGTGTTGCCATCACAATAAGGCACACATATGTATTGCAGATCCAGACAGATTTCTAAAATTAATTTTCTGGCCAAAAATGGCTTTTTTAATTGTGAAGGTTGCTGACCCCTGACTTATAATATTACAATATCCAAAATCTAGACTATATCCAGTCTCCCTTCAAGATATCCACATTATATCTTTATATCATCCATCTGGTATATTTCTTTTTATTTGTGTGTGTGTGTGTGTGTGTGTGTGTGTGTGTGTGTGTGTGTGTGTGTTTGCGCGTTTGCGCGTGCGCAGAGCCTCAGTGTGACCTAGAAACGAATCGTGCTCTCTTAAAGCCAACAGGGTGACTGATGAATCATTAATGAAGTGTGAGAGCAACATGAGACAGACAAGAGGAATCACACGCATCAAAAATTGAATTTCCCCTCAGGGAGATTAATAAAATATATAAAATTCAATTAAAATAAGTTTAAAAAAAAAAAAAAAAAAACTCAGAACAGATGTGATTCAACCTGACTGCAGATCCTCGGAGGAGCCTACTGATCCAATCTGTCTGGAAGATTTTCAGAGGAAATAACAAGACTTCTGTACAGCCAATCAGCGGGCTGAATGCTCTGGAGCCCGTCCCTTATTGAGTCATATGCCCATAGATATACATAGAAAGGCTAGATGGCTGATGGGGCTTTCGCCGGCGACGTCACCGAGCGGCCATCTTACCTAGGGGGACTTTCCCCGCGCACTCTACAGTAGTGGACGGAAGGTGAGCGACCGACACAAACAAAAATACACTTAACTCGCTGAAATCTTGACGGATTTACAAACGGTTTGGTTTATTAAAAACCTTATTAACGTGGCTATGATTCAGGCCGCGTGGACATGCTGAAAGTGCAGCTTTTCTTTTCGAAAATCGATTTCATTTTGCTGCATAGTTGTGTGTCTGTCACAGCCATTTGCAAGGCTGCAATCTGGGAGTTTCAATTATTATATAGGTTTCCGTGAGACCAATAATAATTTTGTGACAACCACATATTTTGTCTAAATGACGATTTATGTGGATGCAGTTGTGTTTATTAGCTAGCAAAGAAACAAGAGGTTGTGAATGTGACATAGTGGGCAACTGGGACTATTACAAAGTAGCCTAGACATAATTTACAGGTGGGAAAGGCAGAATTACTCCTTTGTTTTAACATACATAATATGATTTCCAAGCTGTTTCATTAGTAAAATATATCCTTAATTTAGATTCATTGTGATACAGTAAATGCCTGGCTTTGTGTTTACAGAAATACTCAACACAGTTCAAGATGCCAGACTTTAGTGCGGCACATGGATGCGCGAATGAACGTTCTGTCCACACAAGACCCCGTGATTCCACTCGTAAGAAATGACTTGAGGGACATATTTAGGATAATTGTTACTAAATTTGTACTTGTACAATACAAGTTATTTTCACCCTGACGTTTTAGAAATGCTTCTACCATTTGTTTACATAATAATCATTGAATATTTCTTTTTCACATTTTTTTAACATGTTACTGTTATTGACTTATTTAAGTTTACATAATGGCATTCAAGCATAGGCTACATGAATTACCCCAACAATATCATAATTTAGCTCTGTATTTTTGTCTTTACCATTAATGTTAAAGGTAAGAAGGGTGTAAATTGTTGTCAGTAATTCATATCTCGGTATCTTCTCATGTTTTTTAAGGTTGAGTGACTGTTGATTTGGAGTGAATGTTGAATTGTTTTCTAATTGTGTACATCTGGTTAATAAAACAACCTTTATGTCATGTTACTGAATGTGTTTATTTTAATTTTTATATTAAAATATATGTAGCAGAACGGATAAGATGAACGAACCATCCCCTTGATCTTTAAAACTATACACATGAGTTGTTATGTGACCCTAAAATAACACAAACATAATTTCCAACAGGCCGTGGAATTTTTTTTACATTTGTGGTATAATCATTTTTATGTTAAAGCAAATAAAAATAAAAATAAAAAAACACTGACAATTTAATTTTAACTGTGTGTGTATGCGTGCAGCTATGGCAGGTATTGCTCTACTCTCTACTTTTTTAATTTAATATGAAAGTCCATGGTTATAATTATATGCAGAAACATAACTACATCTCTGGCGTTTATAACAAACCAATCAGTTTGAAAATCAGTTGAAATTTGAGCAGGATATGGTCATTGAAACAGTACATGCACCATAGACATTAATGTTATCAGTGGGCCAGCAGCCCCGAGGTAAGATGGCCGCCGTGTGACGACGTCAGTCCCCATTGGCTCATGGCGTAGGTAAGCTATCTAGCCTTTCTATGTATATCTATGCATATGCCGAACAGGCGTCTAGTCAAGATAGGGGACCAAAACTAACACCGGAACTCAGTGTAATATTGTCTTCAAAATAAGAGCATGGAATTTCAAGGAGCATGAATTCATCCAGGGCAGCATAGTGGTGTAGTGGTTAGCACTGTCGCCTCACAGCAAGAGGGTTCCTGGTTCGATCCCGTTCTGTGCGGAGTGTGCATGTTCTCCCCAGATTGGGGATAGGTTAATTGGTGACTCTAAATTGTCTGTAGGTGTGAATGGTTGTTTGTCTCTACATGTCAGCTCTGCAATAGTATGGCGTCCTGTCCAGGGTGTACCCTGCCTCTCTCCCAATGTCCGCTGGAATAGGCCCTAGCCCCCCGCGACCCTCAAGAGGATAAGTGGTTAGAAAATGGATGGATGAATTCATCCAACCCTCAACAGGCTGAAGGACCCTGCATTATATATGGCAATAATGCCAGAAGTATTTACATCAGTTTACCTGCAGACGAGTAGACTACTTATTAAGCATTTTGTCTTTAAATAATGAGATAAAATGTTCAGTATTAGTTTTCACATTATCACCTTAGAAACAACAGCATTTCACCTGTATTTGACAGTCATTGATAGTAAATGAATCGCACTGCAACCATGAGGAAAATAAGCTGCTGTGTCATTTTATACATTTGGATTCTACAATGAAAACTTTTTCTTGCTTTGACACTTTGAGGTTATAGTTACATTTGTCTTTGTATTGTGACATAAGATTATTCTTCTTTTAAAACATTATGATTTCTCCTCTTAAAAAAACTCATGGTATACCATAAATTGGTGTGTCTGTGTAATAACAATATTTATTTACAAAACGATCCAGTGAAAGCATAAAGAGACACTTCTCACTGCGGATGTATTGATAGGAGGCACACTGCAGTTTTATTATAGTTGACTCTAAATAAACCAGTGCACATTAAACGTCCTATCAGCAGAGGCATAAATATAGATAGTGCAGGCTGTGCAGTTGTACTGGGGCCCATGAGGTGCAGGGGCCCATAGAGAGAGTGGGCCCGCTAGCAATGTGTTGGGCCAAGAATGGGCCCTTATGATAGACTGTCACCTTGGAAATATGCTTGTGTTCAAAGATGAATTCTCATGTAATTAAAAATGATGCCATTTGCTATATATGCTCTAGAAAGAGGCAAATCCATCATCTATCTTGTTAGAAATATGAAATGAGGATTGCTCTAAAATATATGTTGATGTTGTTCAATGTCATGTCTGTTTGATTGTGTGATGAGATCATATGTGCTCGACAGTGTGCACTGGGGCCCATCATAATTATGCCACTGCTTATCAGGGAAGTGGTGCGAAGTGTATTTCTAACACAATGGAGGTAATGACTCCAAAGAAGACTTAAAGACTTAAAGACTTAACCATCTGCTAGGCTTAATGATAACGGCACATCACTCTCTCATCAAATGTCTCACCCAAAGCCTTGTAAATGAGTTTTTGGCTCCAGTTTGTTTTTCCACAGACTTTTACTGGATCCTTTACTTACTAGAAAAGCATATCAAAGTTAATGATATAACAACATACTGTGTTACTGTAATTAAACTTCTGGACATATTTTACTTAATTATGTTAACTTCCTATTTAGATTTTCAAGTTTTTATCTAAATGAAGAAGTTATATCAAAGAAATTCCTTTTGGAAACCGTGTTGCCTCGAAGTAACATGCCCATTTTTGGCTGTTTACACCCACACAATACATCCACAATTATGTTGCCATACAGGGCCTTAAGGAAACCAGGAGCACTGTTTATATTGCAACATAACTCTCTGGGGGCTTTAAGTCTCTTTTTGGAGCCCTCCTTGCATGGTTCAGCTCCATCAACTTGTTCCACAAAATTGGTCTGAAAATGTCTTTTTCTGTCATTTTACAATCTGGAAAAAAAAATATCGGATTTTAAAAAATAGACAAGTAAACTTTAATTTTTTTATTGTTAAATGAACTGTATTTATGTAAGTAATTGAATATAGTTAAAATGCAAATGTTGCCTTGAAGCAACACTGTACGTTTATGGAATCCCACTATGACAGATTTTGTTTTTGTGTATTTAGGTTGATAATCTTCAAATTCATATCAGTCATCATAATTCTCTTTTTATGTCTACAGATTAATTTAGATTCACATAACAAGTGGTGATAAAATCCAGTCTGTCAGGTGCATAGGGACTTGGGTTGGGAACCAGTAGGTCACTGGTTCAAGCTCTGAAATGTGGAGCATGGTCTGGCAGCTGGAGAGTTGCCAGTTTGCCTCTTGGACACTGCCAATGTGCCTTAGAGCAGGTCCTGTTTGTGCATGTGTGTATTTCAGGCCTGTGTGTAGATGACAGCAGAGCAAAAAACTGAATTTCCCCACAAGGATTAATAAAGTATTTTGTCTTCTTCCTCATTTATTCACTTAGTAGTCAACATCTAAATATATTTTATCATATAAACTATTGAATTCAATAGTTTATAATCAGTTAAAAATACCCACCATGTCTAAGTGTTGAAACTAGCCTACTTTAAGTCAAGCTAATATAGAAACCGTTACCTCCACTGTGACACATGACATGCATTTATTTTGAAGGCTTGACCTAACTTCCTCTACACTCCGGTTGTATTGTTTGTAACTGACGCACCCAGCTTCGGTCTATCCAGGTTGAACCCTCCTGCCAAGCGACTGTCTGTTCCTGCGGGGGTTTTATTTGTCTGGATTTTCTTGCTTAAGCACAAATGTTTTTTTATTTGATCACTTATTTGAGGATTTATTCTGTTATTCACTGATCAAGATGGGCTGCGCTGGATTCACCTGTTCCAAACAATCCCTGTGCGCGCTCAACATCCTCTATGTTGTGAGTACCCACAACTGCAGAATGTACCATATGGATCATTATACTGCCGCTTTTATTAATAGACACAGTGTTTTATCCGTCCTGTAGATACAATGAAGGAAACGTCTTACTGTAAACGGCACACTGATGCGGTCAGACGCTGCTTTAATGAATTATTCAGGGTGATATTACACACTGGGTGTACCCATCATTACAAATGATTCAGAAAAAACACTGTCTTAAAAAGCAGCCTGTTGTCTTTTTTGTGGGTCTATTGTCCAATCCAGCTTTTAAGCTTCAAATGCTATTTCTTCCCGTCGCAGTTTATGGCATTGCAGAGGACGCCCTGTCTTTGTGTGTTTGCCTGCAACCTCTGATAGCTCATCGCTCCTTTCTCAGCCTTAACTATAGGTGGGTGTATGATTCTACTATTTTATCATAATACAAAACCTCTCCCTGGATATGGATCCTTTCAGTCATTTTAGAGGGTCACTCCGCCGATTTTATAGGTGGAGACTACTACAGAGCCTGTAATAACAGTTGTAGGCTATTATGTTTTCTGCTGATTTGGAGATTTGAATGAAAAACAATTGATAATGTCATAATGATGTTATTGGTGTTATCAATCTGCAGCAACTTCTTGAAAGCCTAATACCAAAGCAATACAAAACTGCTATAGTGTCATAATACAGGATAAGTTCACGTTTTTTCAAGTACTTATATGCTCATATGTGTATTGAAAGAGTTACTGGCTGCTGTAATTATTCCATACAGGCCGTGAAGCGATCCCCTCTTAAAGCAATATCAATGCCAGAGATGGAGGATACAATCCACAGAACTCCTTTTATGCAAAAATGCTTTGTAAAGTTAGTTTAAGCTAATGTGGGATTTCTGATATTTTTGCAAGCTGCTGTCTTTTTATTACAACATTCTTTCTTGTGTTACCATCTCTCCATTGCAGCTGAGCAAGACAGCATTGTCTGGGGAAACACAAAGCAATACAAAACTGCTATAGTGTCATAATACAGGATAAGTTCACGTTTTTTCAAGTACTTATATGCTCATATGTGTATTGAAAGAGTTACTGGCTGCTGTAATTATTCCATACAGGCTGTGAAGCGATCCCCTCTTAAAGCAATATCAATGCCAGAGATGGAGGATACAATCCACAGAACTCCTTTTATGCAAAAATGCTTTGTAAAGTTAGTTTAAGCTAATGTGGGATTTCTGATATTTTTGCAAGCTGCTGTCTTTTTATTACAACATTCTTTCTTGTGTTACCATCTCTCCATTGCAGCTGAGCAAGACAGCATTGTCTGGGGAAACACAAAGAGGGCATTTTGTGTCAAAAAGACTATATATTTATGTAATGATAGCTTTAACTCAACTTAAAATGGTGTCAGCCTGAGGACAAAGTCCTACACAGATCCATTTTTGAAAGCCCGCACCTGCCCATACCTGTAAAGCTCATTCATTATCAATAAATTCATTAGTCATTAGCCCCTTTTACACCGCAGGAACTTTTATCATTTACCCGGGATTTTGGAAAACCTCGGCACGTTTCCACCAAAATTACCCGCAGAAAAAACTAGCCCTCAACATCAAACTTTCCCTGAAAAAAGTAACTACTAGGGGGTTAGGACTTTCAGATTACCCGGAATTCTTGAGGGGCGAGGCTGTTTGCTGAAGAACGCTGATTGGTGGAACACACACACTTGCAGCATTCTGCATTTTCTGGCATGGACAGCCGCTGCAAACTATATTTCATTTCTACAAGCTTCACTTCGTTTGTATTTTGATTAAGGATGGGTACCTAAACCATGTACTTAATTAGCCCCGTGGCTAAATTATCAAAGACCGTAGTACTGATAAGCGCTAACAGTATCGGTTCTTTTGTGCTGAACTCCTGTACACTCACATCCACACACACACGCCTACACAACAGGGCAACCGGTGAACAGGCGAGCGGCCGCAGTGGAAACAAAGTGAGGATAACTCAAAAAGAGTTGACGGCAGCTACACTTGTTACTGTAAGTGACATTAAACCTTAACGAGTAAGAAGCCAATACTTTATCAATACATGTGACCAGCAAGCATGAACATGTAAACATGCAGATGATGCCGGGATGGCGAAAACATTCCATCACTGTCACATTAGGAAACATTTTAGGATGCCCCTTCCCCCACCATAGTATCTCAAAAGGATCCTCCTTGGGTGTCTTTGACTCGATGTAGGCTGCCACCTTAGTGTTGCCAGATGGGAAATGAAGGAATATTGTACTGTCGCTTTAAAATCATTGGATTTTGACCCAAACTATCATATGTACTAAAACAACTTGAAAAATCACACGCTACGACAGTGCATTTAAAAACAAGGTTATTCTGTGTGCATGAAACTGCAATAACCCAAGGAATAAACACAGAGGCTCGAGCCGGAGGCAGCGTGTTAGGACTAGGAGCGAGTAAGACTGGCGGCACTAGCAAGCACGCATCATGTCAGCAGTGTGGACATATTTCAAGATAAGGGACAACGACAGAAGCAGAGCAGACTGCAAGTTATGTGCTGCTAAGGTGTCCAGGGGAGGAAAGGAGAGTACGTCGTTTAATACCAGCAACTTGATAAAACATCTGAAGAAGTGTCTGCCCAATGTCTTGATTGATGCGCAGTTCACTCGCCATCAAGTCACACTACATGCAAAGCCGTTCCGGGGCTCACACATCAGCCAAGCCTTCGCAGATGCTTTCAATAGCATGCTTCAGACCTGGGGTATTCCAAAGACGTCTGTCCATGTAGTGCTCCAAGACAACGCAGGAAATATGATAAAGGCCATGAATTAATGGCCTTTGATTTAAATAGCCTCCAGTGGTTTGTGCATCTATTGGTATTTACAATGTCTTTTTGGATCCCTTTAAGGTTCTTAATTGCAACAATTAAATTACCCAGCCCTTCGGATTCAGATGGAAGATATGTGCAACAGCCCTCTCCCAAGATGATGCACACTCCTTGGGAAGCTGTCAATGCATCTAATGCAACACGATTATCAATGGCAAATTGACGCAACAAAGCAAGCTCATTAATAGATTGAAAGCCTAAAATTGTTGCATCAGCCACTAACGCCAGGTCATGTCGTGTGAGTGCTATAAGATAATGGTTAGCATACTGTAACTCTTTAATCCAAAATATAGATTTAAAGTTGGGAGTGTGTAAAATCTGATGATCATTTGATAAGGCATAGTATTGGCTTGACAAATCCACTGAATTCATGTTTTTTAGATGTATGTATCCCATGACTTCAGAAAGGTCTCTTTAAGATCTCTGAATTTGTGTGATTTGGAAGGAATTTAAGACACATAGTGCACATCTTCCGTTAAATGATGGTGATACTTCTCTCAGTCCGAGATTGATGTTGATACTACATTCGAGATAGTGCGGCCTTGACTCTGGTGGCATGAATCCATCAGCTGGGATGGGAAGAGAATCTACCACCTGCTGAGAATGTTTAGACACAAAGGAAAATAAATGTTTAACGTAAGTATGTTGCATCTCTTGTAATTGGGTTAAGTCTATGGCTGGTTTCTTGTTCAACTGTACCCCTAAAGGAAAGGGACAGGCCATTAGTACTACATGCGGTGACAAACCGGTAGTGGTGTTAGGCATTGCTCTAATTGACAAGAGGGTTAGAGGTAATGCTTCAAGCCAATTCATTTGTCTAGAGTGTTGAATTTTCATCAGTTTGTCTTTTATTGTCCTATTTGTACGTTCTACTTGTCCTAGGCTCTGCGGGAGATATGGGATGTGAAAAGTCCAATTTATTCCCAAAGCTATGGCCAATTGCCTAGTTACTTGAGATGGAAAGGGTGTACCATTATCCGAATCAATGCCTAAAGGTATCCCATATCTTATGTGCTCCATTAAGCATTTGACTACTGTTTGTGCATTTTCTTTCCTAGTAGGAAATGCTTCAGGCCATTTGGAAAATCTGTCCACTATTACCAAAAGATATGAATAACCTTTACATTTTGGCATATGCGTAAAATCTATTTGCAATGACTGAAAAGGTCCTTCGGGTTTGGGCAAATGGTCATGTTTAGGCAGATTTACATTTGGATTACAACAGGCACAGATCAAACATCTCTGAATAAATCTTCTGACTTGTTTTTCCAACCCTATTGCAAAAAACAATCTCGAAATGTATACTGTCACTGCCTTGTAATTAACATGTGTTGCACCATGTACGTAGGAGATAAGAGAATCATATGCCAATTTGGGTCAAATTATGCATTTATCTCTAAATTTCCATAGACCATCAACATCTTTGTAGCATTCTTTTTTCTGCCACAGTCTTATTTCAGCTTCAGGAGCTTGCTTCTGTAAATTACTCAAATCATTTATAGTAAAAGTTGGGTCAGAAATTTGTACGGCAACCATCATATTATCCAACCAAGGTGGAAATGGGGCGTTTATGGCTGCTTCCTTAGCATATTAATCAGCTAAGTTGTTGCCTTTTGCTATGTCTGAGTTTGCTTTTGAATGTGCTGTGCATTTTTCTATAGCAATTCGGGCTGGTAACATCATGGCTGACAGTAAGTTTTTTACTAACTCAGCATGTTGAATGGGTTTTTCTGCAGTTGTAACAAAACCATGACTTTCCCATATTCTGCTAAAATCATGCGCAACTGAAAAAGCATATTTGGAATCTGTATAAATGGTGACTGCTTTATCAAACATGCCCTAGTTAACACTATCAATTCCGCTGCTTGTGCTGATGATACTGGTAGTCTATAGGCTTCCACACATTGATCTTGGTCATCCACTATTGCATAACCTGATTAATGTAGTTTTATCATCGGGGCGCATGGAGGATCCGTCACAATATATAATAAAGTTACAATTTTCTATCGGCGTTTGTTGTAAATCAGTTCTTATGCTTGACGTAGAATTTATCAATTCCATACAATCATGAGTACAGTCTTCATTTTCTTGTTCTCCACCATGCAATAATGATTTCAAATGAATAGCGGGATTCAAATGAGTTGTAGTTGAAATAGTGAGATTTTTGGTACCTGTTAAAATATGTTCAGAATTACTTCGCCGTTGACATGTCCTATGTTGTGTGGTTATGTTAAGAAGAATGATGTTAACGGTGCGTGTCGTGTGAAGCATCAATGGATGTCTTAAAACTATGGTTTCTGATTTTTCCACCATTATAGCAGCTGCGACAGCTCGCAAACATGGGACCATGCTTTGAACAATCAGTGGTAAAGATTTGGAGTAATATACCACTGGTCTTAACCTGTCACCATGCGTCTGAGCCAAAACAGCAGAAGCATCAAGTCCATTTTTTCCAACGTAAAGGTGAAAGGGCAGTTTGTAGTCTGGAAGTCTCAAAGCTGGTGCGGTGCAGAGGAGGTATTTTATGTGGCGAAAAGCTTGTTTCATTTCATCAGTCCACTGAACATTGTCCAACGAGCCCTTTACAGTTGCTTTTCGCAAAATGGAGTCATACATTGCGTATTCACAAGACCCAAAAAGGATAAGAGTTCTGTCTTTGTTTGAGGTCTTTTGATGTCTTTGATTGCCTTCACTCTTTCTGGTGATAGGTACCAGCAGCCATCTTTTAGCACATATCCCAGGTAGCTGACAGATGGTTGACAAAATTGTTTAGCAAGGGACGCTCTGTGTCCGCCTATAGCGAGGTGTGTCAGGAGGGCAAGAGAGTCTTGAATACATTCAGACTCTGTCGGTGAAGCCACCAGGATGTCGTCCACATACTGTAATTGCGTTGACAGTCTGGGTAAGGTTAATTGAGCCAGGTGCATATTAACTGCAGCAGAATACACAGCGGCAGAATCAACAAAGCCCATTGGTAATCTGCGCCACACATATTGTTCATTCTTGTAAGTAAAAGTCAAGTCTTGTGTGTCGTCATGTACTGGAATTGAAAAATATAGAATAATAGAATAATTCAGTCCAGATTTGAGGAGTCTAAGTGTAGCGGTTGTAGACCTGGACCTGGTCTAATGTGGTCTAGATGAGAAAAAAGCAGTGAAATGCGCCTTTTTTGCATTTTCACAAATAAAATAAAGGTTTCACAAATCAGAGACAGTGTTTTTATGAATGTATAGACCCTGTTTAATAATCTAGTCCAGATTTGTGGTTTTATATCAGGAACAGGTCTAATGTGATGTAGATCAGAAAAAGACATAGAAATACATCATTTACATTTTACTGTGAGTTACACATATTAGAGAGTAGATCTACAACTAAAATAAATAAAATCCTGGTTTTTAGATGAATCAAATACCGTTGCAATGAAGGGTTGATTCTCTTTTCATCCTCCCACAATGTTTCATGCTCTCAGTTCATGAATTAGGAAAACGACTGAATCCCGCCATCTACAGGCGTTATGACACTTTTAAGGTGGACCGGAAAATTCCAATCAGAAGCTGTGAATCGGATGCCAACTTCAGCCTCGTCCAAACAAGTGTGCAGCGGGAAGGTGTTTCAGCAGGGACCCATTTCACCGCTGCACACCACAGGCATGTTTGAGCAGGCGAGAGTGAGAGCATATAGAAATGTTTAGAGGTGAGAGAGTCCTGAAAGTGAAGCAACTGTACACAATGACCCAGAAGAACTCATGCCAAAAAGAGCAGTGTTTCCCCTATATGCAACTAACAGTGGCGCACCAACGTTTACAATTCTCCTCTGCCCTCTGTATCGCGCACGGCGGAGTTTTGCCCCGATGCACACACACACACACACACACACACACACACACGCACAAAGCGCACACACACACAGGTGAGCATACTAGAGTACGGCTCGGGACGCATTTTCCTGACCCAAGACGACCCGTCCCGAGTCCAAGACAGTTATAATTGAGCACGGCACTAATGGAGCGGAGCGTGTGTTGAGTTCAGGCGTTGTCAGGTAAATAACAAATTCCGGCACTTAAATAGGCCATAGCACAACACAGCAGCATGTCAAGTTGGCCGAACCTGAGCAAAATACTGTGAAATACTGTGAAACCGATATGATTTTTTCTTAAAACCGTGATATGAACATTTTGTCATACCGCCCAGCCCTAGGTTCAAGTCCATATGACCAGATAATGTAATTTTTATTTTGATCCTTATTATCTGGAATCCTATGAAGATAAACTTCATAAGATTCTAGCAAAGGTTCAATGTCTGTGAAATCTGTGCGAACAGTAGAAACACAAGGTTCAGTGTCTTCAGAAGTGTTTTTCCATAATATGCCTTTATATATCACCCATGTGGCAATATATAAAGGCACTGGGGAATTTCTTGCATTTCAGTTTGGTCAGTTTGTTTATTATAAAATGGTGGATCGACCGGTTTCATGAGGCCAATTTCTTAAGTCCTTCCATGAGGCCAATTTCTTAAGTCCTTCCATGTTAAATAACTTGGATAAAAAAATCGACATTCATCAAAATGGAGGTAGACTTATGAGACACGCCCATTTGTGTGGGAAAATAGTTGATAGCCTACATTGTATTTGCAGGAATAAGAAGCTCAATCCCATCAGGTGAGCAAGAAATGGTTGCATTAAGTTTACTCAACAAATCACGTCCCAGTAGGGACATGGGAGATGTTGCGCTCACCACAAATGAATGCTGGAATTTTATGTCTTCCAGATCCACTTGTAATGGGATAGATAAGAATTCAGTTTGTGGGACACCACTAATACCGACAGACTGGACGGATTTTTTACTCAAAGGACATTTTAAATCTTTTTGTCTGTGAAATAGTTGCTCAAGTGTCCACTAGAAATGGAATTATTTTTTTCTGAAATTTGTAAACTTAATTGTGGTATTTCTGCAGGTTTATTAGAAGTGTTAAATTGTGGAGCATTAATTATGAGTTTGATGTTACCATCCAAGTCCCCCTGTCGGTATCCCTATTTATTCCATAACATATTCACTGGTCTATTTTCAGTAGGTAATTGAGATTGTTGATCAATACCTAATGTGGCCTGCTGTACGTTAGTCTGAGAGGTAAATGAAGCTCTAAGTTTGAAGTCCACCCGTCATTTGATAATCCTCCTGCCTCTTTATTATACAATCTCTAGCCCAGTGTCCTGCTCTTAAGCAATAGTGACATCTATCTATGTCTACCATGGGCAGAGCTTGATGCTAACTTTTTTCCCAAGAAGCACATGTGCTCCTAAGTTGAAAAAGTAAGGAGCTCACAAATAACTTTAGGGGCACAATGTAAATTGATCAAATAATGTGTTTTCCGTAATAAACGATGCAAATAGACATTTACAAGCAAAATTATTTAATGAATTTGTATACAAAATGTACAGAAAGGTAAAATTATCACGTTTTGAAAAAGAATTGCAATTTAATTTGTCTTTAAAGTTATTATCTTATATATATTATCTTTGTAATATGATTATCTCATATAATGTTATTACTATCCTAAAACATTCTCCAGGTCCTCTGAAACTCTGCAGGACTTATTTCCACCCTGCCTAGCAGCAGTACCATGGCGAACGGTCCCTAACTGCATGGGTTATGCAATGAATGGGTTCGTCGGCGGAGTTCTGTGCTTTGCGCGCTCTGTGTGAAAAGGGCTTTATTTCCACCCAGCCGACAGCCTGGCCGTGGAGAACAGTCCCTTACTGCGGGGAGAACAGAGCAGGCTTCCCCATAGGTCCGCCGCTTCCTCCACACTTTGACTTATTTCCACGCTGCCGACAGTGGGACTTACGGCCGGGTTCCACTGGCTGCAAACGTAAACATCACGTCAGCGTAGTGTTGCGGCGTATTCATCTGGGCTCCACTGACTGCGTACGGAAGCCAGCGGGGTTTACCGTTTGCTGACCCATGAAATGTTAAAGCATTTTCAACCTAAGTTATTACATATATTTGAGTTATCTACAAGTTTACTGTACTGTTTGTCATCTACTCGCTTTCAAATGTCCGCCACGGACATTTACACAATGTCACGGATAAACATGAGTAAATGCATGAAAAAAAATCATCACATATCACCTCTGATAATGGTTCATTCATTTAAAAACACATTGTGCTCATTTAGCACACTATTTCATGTAGTTTTTCTCTGCTGGAGGGTTGCGTAGGGGAGCATAGCGCGACAAAAATAGAAGAGTATCCTAAAATAGAGAGTTGTGCGCCGCTCCCGTTGCCGGTGGAGCCGCTGTGATTGATTAACAGGGGGGGGCAAGCTGCTACGGGACTCGCGCTGCTGACGTGCCTGGTGGATCCCGGCCGTTATATTCACTGTGCCGACAGTGGCTTGGAAAACCCCCTATAACCGTGTCACACGGGGAAGAGGGAAGGCTGCTGGAGTTCCTCAAACATTTGCAGTTAGATTATCATATTTTTTTACTGACAAAAATATAGGCTGCTTCAGCGGATTTTTTATGCGCACATGTGCCCCTAAATATTTTTTACAGTTCGCACACACCTATTTTTAGTCGCAAATGCGAGTGAAACGCTGGCACTGTCGAGTCCTGATGGGTCTGCGGCTCCTTTTTCATCGACTAAAACCTCAACCTCTTTGGGAGGGGTAGCTGTAGCCTATTTTAGGTGTAGGGGCCCCACTTTGACCTGGGCCCCTGTACATCCTATTTCTGTCCCTGCCTCTTGGTGGGATTTGTTGAAAAAGCACAGTGTTGTTATCATCCATCTCAGACATGCTTTCTGACCCTTGAAATTTAGATTTGACTATTGTAAACAATCCGACAGCATCTAATCCTCTTATCTTCTTTAGCAATGCATTTGGGCTAAGTGAATAAATTTCAGGTGTGGATAACTTTAAAGTGTAAGCAGCATTTTGATCTAGCCCATTTAAAAACACTGATATAAAAAATGGATACTCTTCCTCTTCTTTTTCTAGTTTAGCTGGTTCCCTCCAGCATCTCTGAAATCTGGATGCATATTCATACATTTGTTCATAAGGTTTGCGTTTACATTTTAAAACTTGAGATGCGTCTCTATCATGTGCTGCATTCTTTTTAAAAAATTCCATCAGTTGTGTCAAGTGAGTTTCCTTATGAGTTCAATCCAACCAGGGATATTTTTTGTTTACACGTTTCATCTTCTATCGGACTATCACATTCATAACTAAGAGTATCACATTCACCAACCGATGTCTCTACTTTAATATTGTGCATTAGGGTAGTTAAAATGTAGCGTACATCCTTTCCAGACAATGAACTGTGGAGTCGTGCCGATCTCCACCAGTTTATAAATCTGTGTGGGTTATTTAAAGGTGAAGGAGCATCTTGTGTGATACGTGATATTTCTATGAGAGTCAATGGTTTATCCATTACTCGATCATCGAAGGTTACTAACGGTGTCATAAACTCTATGTCTGTTTCGTCTGCTTGGTTTTGTTTATCCAGTAGACAGGAAATCAGATCATGTACTTTCCCACATCTAGTTTAGATATGCTCGAAATTATGGCCTGTGTGTGTTTTGTATCTATTGGCGCATTAAAGTCCAATTTCATGTTATTCCCTTTGATAACGTTAAGTTGCTGATTGACAGCTATCAGTCATAACTTTGGATATTGCATTCAATTCAACATCATGTCCCTTTTTTATTAAAGCCAGTATTCTTTTAAATTCTGTTGCCATGCATTCCATAACATATTTAATCTGTTCAGTAAAAAGTGCATCTTTATCTGTCTTATATTTTCTTTTTAAAGAATCAAAAGCTTTCTGACAATTTTGCAGCCAGGCTTGAGTACACTGCTTTTGCCAAACCTTAATTTGTACAGATAACATCAGGAAAAATAAGCATGGGAATAATTTTGACAATATCTCTACTAGATTTCGTCTTTGAGTGCCCCGTGCCAGAATAAGCCAATAACCAATCATATTTCTCATCTGATTCATATGCAGGAGGCTCAGTGAGTGTCGGGAGAGATGGATAAAGAGTGGCATGCTGGACAGCAGTGTGTGTTGGTTCAGGTTTCACTGTCTCTTGTGTCATGAAAGACAACTTTTTACCTTTTTTCTTTTCTATCTTCTGTACATTAGCCGGTCACTGTTTACTCATCAGTTCCCAGACTTGAAATACATCACACATATAGCCACATATGTCCCAGTTTGGATTTGGAACTGCAGTATGGTCAATCAAATATTCACGAATTCCGTCTAATTTGGATTTAGCGAAACTTCCATCTCTAGGATATCTATTGTCTGTCCACTCAGATATATCTGTTAGAAATGGTTCAATATGATAAAATCCTAGTTTAGTTTGCATCCATTCTCTTGGTGTCATCTGCTCAAGGGCTTTGGTTGGGATATTTTTGAAATGGGGGTTTGTTTTCAATATTTTTTTCAAAGCATTATGCTCCTTTTTTGGTAAGTCCTGCTCTGATCTATTCTTAATTTGTATTGCTTTACATTGTGATGGTTTACTCCTTTTATGTCCCATGGTTAAACTTCATATGTTAATAACACAAATATACATGCATCTGCATATTGAGTAAGAACTCGTTCATTAATTGTTCATAAATAGGAATTAACAATTTAAACATAAATTAATTTGTGTTGTTTTAATTTCATGGACTAGGCTTAAGTCTGCTCGATCGATCGAGACCAGAGTTGGGTAAGGGTTACTTAAAAAGTAATCAATGTACTTTATTGCGTTACTTTCTAAAAAAGTAACCAGTTATTTTACTGCGTTACTCCCTGAGTAAAGTAACTCAAGTACTTTTAAAGTACTTCCAACGTTACTCCCTGAGAAAAGTAACTCAAGCACTTTTATTCTACATTTCCTATTGGGCAATGGACCACAGGGCGCTAAGTCTACATTTTTTGTCTCCAAAATTAAAGTTATGGACCACTTGCCCTTCACTGAGATCCAATTCTCCCATCACAGCCGTCACCTTGACCAGTAGAAACACAGAACGCTCTGCTGCCGTAGACAACTGTATAACAACACCCCAGCGTTTTTTAATATTTCCTCTAGGGATGTTATCACACAGAGTAAAAAGGGGAAATGATGGTGTGAAACAGCAGAGGCACTTTTTCAACCTGCTGAGTACTGTCATTAGCATCAAGCTAGCAAACAATGTTACATCCTTACAGTCGGACATAAAGTAATAACATTAACACATAGTGGCTTTTACTCACCACAACTGCAGAAGCTACCAGCTTCATTTGAAACAGACTACATTATAGACGGTCCGTTATTTATTAATCCCTCTGTATCTTTATATATTTACTTTTTATCCACTCCTGTTGTCTTTATAAAGTTAACACATTGCGCCGTCATTTCAAACTCAACACTTCCTGAATTTCTTTCAAATTAAAAGCCCTTATAACCTCGGCTGAGAGAATCCCTCCATTTTCTAAATGGGCTTTTATTCTGAAACATTCGTAGGAACTTGGTTGTGGAGGATGCAGTAGCTTAAATGTTTACGTACGATACTTCAAATGGAGCTCCTGCCATCTGTTGACGCTTTTAGGTGACTACAACAACATTTTGGCTGGCACATGAACAGACACAGTGACTCAAATAATAGTAAAATTAATAAAAATAGGACAAGAATAATCCGATGACATCACACATGTCTTGAAAGACAACCGGGGATAATTGGTGAGTACCATTGTGTAGTGTGTCATGTCTGTTGGCCAAGTCACGGCACGGGTTTATGACTCCACAATCGTAAACAATGGCAGCATTTCTTCTACCACGTAGCGAGCCACAAGCTTCATGACTTCTTTTGGACTGATAGGTTTAATGTTATCTCCATTATGAGAACCAAAAGACAGTTGTTGCTGTTTCGGAGCTGAAGGACCTGCGTTCTGAAAATAACGGAAGTAACTGATGGCTTGTTAGAAAATGTACTCAAGTATTTGATTACTCAAACAGCAAACTAATGCGTTAGGTTACTCGTTATTGCAAAAAGTAATCAAGTACTCTGGCCACCAAGCAGTCCGTCTGTTCAAGATAACTATTTCCACCAGTCACACCACAATACACGGAACATCAAGTATCTGCCTATTTGGTGAGCATGTCTATGTGGCAACATTGATATACCTGCAGTACAGAGCCTTTCAGAATAAATCAGTTATAAGTAATGCAAGTAATTTCTCAGAATCATCCACAGAACTACTCAGGTACTTTTTAGGTGCACCTTGAAGGTAAGCAGAAAAGCTCCATATATGAAAGATGAAGAAAAAATTCTGCTTATCTTTAAAGGTGCACCTTGACCTTTTGTGACGCCATTGAGAGTAGGTGTTTCTGTGATGATCTGGAGAATGCAAGGATGAGGCCAATCACGGAGTTCTTTCTTAATGCACGTTTATTACGAACTCGGATCAACATTGGCTATATGCAGAAGCTATGTGTGATACATAAACAGAAAGAGACACAGCTTATATACTAGGATAGTAGCACGTGTGCTGTTACCTACATGGTGCTTTGCCAAATTTAACTTGGCCTTCAGCCAACTAAAATTAGTCTAACTTGTCCATCTAGCATTTCTGACGTCATGATCCTCAGGGGTTCTTTGACCTAGTGTCCATTGGTCGGTGAAGATGTAAAAATATATACTAACACTGTCCCTCATGTAGTCTCTAAAGTATCTCCAGTCTCAGGCTGTGTGGAATTGTAATCCTATTGTCTGTCAACAACAGTCCATTTGACACACTTAGCTCTGATCTGATGTGATAATATTTTGGACAGGACCCCTTGGGCCAGCCACTCTGGATGTGTTTTATCACTGTTTGTAGCTCCTTATCTTTAGCTGTCTCTTCACTCATTTGTTACTCATCTCTGGAGCTTGTGATAGTGCATCTGCTACGTAACACTAGGTGCTTGCCTGGTATGTATATCAACTCAAAGTCATACCTTTACATTTTCATGAGGCGCTGAATCCTTGGCGACATCGTCGAGAAGACGATGATCTGTCTCAACTGTGAAGGTGGGAAGACCATAGACATGGCAATGAAATATTTCCAGTCCACAAGCCAGTCCAAGACATTCTCTCTCTCAATCTGAGCACATCTTGTTTCAGTCTCAGTCATGGATCTGGAAGCATAAGCAACTGGCTTCCAACCATCTTCTTCAACTTGCAGCAAGACAGCTCCCAGCCTGTCTTATGAAACATCTGTCGAAATCTTCAGGTTCTTGGTTGGATTATAATATGCAAGCATGGGGGCAGTTGTCAGTGTGGTCTTTAGCATTCCACTCTTGTTCATTTCTTGCTGTCCACTTGAATTCTGTGGAATCATGAAGTAGCTCTCTCGTTGACGTTCTCACTGACAGGTGTGGTATGAACTTTCCAATAAAGGTTATCAGCCACATCACTCTGCTTTCTATGTCTTTTCCATTGTAGTCTCTCAGTGGCACTCTTTTCTTGATTATTTTGGGCTTTTCCTTCATAGCATTGTTTTCCGTCATGTTGATCAGGTTCGCTTGTGCACCTGTGTCAATCCTTAGTGCTACGATAGCTCCATTTATTGGAAGTGACAAAATCCATGTGTCTTCGTTGTCTGAGTGCCTGTCATTTTCTTCTGTGTCATTGTGCTCGGTTTCTGCATTATCACATGACACCATGCTCACAAAGAAAGTCCCACTTAGATCAGTCTCTTCAACTAGCCGCTTTGATTTGGGCTTGCCTTTAGATAGACATTGTTTTGCAAAATGATTTTTTTCCATTACATTTTGAGCATCTTTTGCCATACACAGGGCACATGTCTGCCACCACATTGTTTGCAGGAATATGTCACATCATCTTTGTTTTTAACCACAGCCACTTTTTACTACAGTGACACCTGTTTCATTGAATGTCTTTGCATGCCGCTGGGCTTACTCACTAGCATGGCACAGTCTCTCTGCCTCCTCAAGATTTAGTTTAGCATCTCTTAGCAACCGTTCCCTGGCCCACTTATCATGGATTCCATACACAATTTGATCATGGATCATAGAATCTTTCAGATCTCCATAATCACATGACTGTGCTTTCAGTTTCAAATCAGTCACAAAGCTATCAAAAGTCTCTTCTGGCTGTTGCATCCGCGAGCGGAACACGTACCTTTCATACACGGTGTTCTGCGGCAAGCAGTGTGCCTGGAACTTTTTTATAACTTTGTCGTACTTTTGTCTGTCATCAGGTGCTGCAAACTCAAATGTATTGAGGACTTCATTGGCTTGAGGATCCGCTATTGTGAGTAGCAACATGATTTTCCTGGCACTGGATTCAATGTCCAGTCCGATGGCAGCTGTGTACAGTTCAAACTGTTGTTTGAAAGACTGCCAGTTGCTGTCCACATTTCCCACCAGTTTCTTGAGCAAAACTGTTTCTTGACCTGTCTGTCACACCATGTGTTGTTCATTTATCATTAAATTTTTTAATTTTTGATTTCATATACTTTATTAATCCCCAAGGGGGAAATTCAGTGTTTTCGCTTGTCATATACATACACACAGGCCCGAAATACACACACACATGCACAAATAGGACCTTTTACATGAATTAAATGGAGAGATGTCAGAGTGAGGGGGCTGCGTGAGGCACCCCGAGCTGTTGGGGGATTCGATGCCCTGCACAGGGGCACCTCGACAGTGCCCAGGAGGTGAACTGGCACCTCTCCAGCTACCAGTCTACGCTCCATATTTTGAACCGGTGACCCTCTGGTTCCCAAGTGAAGTTCCTATGGACTGAGCTACTGCCACCTTCATCTTTAAAATGACGAGACTTTGTCTTGCGAACCCTGAGCTTGTGCTCGAATTGTATTTAATCATTCACGTCTTCGTAACCTAAACAGGAAGTGCCCTCTTCCTCACCTGGTCTCCCTTTACTGACATGACTTTACTGACGTGATGTTAGTTTACCAATGCGTCACACAGTCTTGCATGCAACTAAATATCCTCTGTACTAACCCAAACCTGTTTGCAACACATATTGCAAACACATAGACTCACTTAAAAATTGGCTTTCAACAGAGCTACACTCCGAGAGGAGACTCAAGGTTGTTGCTTCATATCCTTTGTCTTTGTCCTAACTGGCCATACGGTCAGGCAAATCTCATTTTCTGTCGTCAGCCATTTTGTTTTGTAGGCCAAACAACCTTTGTTTCACACATACACCTTTTGCCCCTCGCATACACACACACCCACACACACATATACACACCAATGCTTGTATATAGTTAGTTAGTTAGAATTTGTGTGTTTTGTTGCTTTGCTTTTGTCATGAATGAATACATTTGGAATCATACATGCTGTCTGTTTAATATTGCACAAGAGTGAATGAATCGTCAACTTCTGCTATGTCAAGAACTCGGAAATCCTTTAACCTCTCCTATTAATTTGGCGACTTTAGTAGTCAGAGTTCCAAATTGATAGTTTAGTGTATTTTATGAGACTGATATTATGAACTGGCTATAATTTTTCCCTTTTCGGGAATGGAGCCCCACAGGGTGATTTAATGTAAATTAATCAATCAATCAAACAATCAATCAATTTCATTTATAAAGCCCAATATCACAAATCACAATTTGCCTCACAGGGCTTTACAGCATACGGCATCCCTCTGTCCTTTGGACCCTCACAGCGGATAAGGGAACAGGGGAAAAAAACGGTAGAAACCTCAGGAAGAGCAACTGAGGAGGGATCCCTCTTCCAGGACGGACGGACGTGCAATAGATGTCGTTCAACATAATAAATTAACAGTAATCCGTATGACACAATGAGACAGAAAGAGAGAGGGAGACAGATGCAGGACAGACGGTAATGACAGTAGCTTACAACAACATTAAAGTAATAATATTATAATTAATAATAATATATTAATATCTGATAGTATACATGTGTGACAATAATCATATGTGTATAATAACAGTAGAAGTATGATTTATGATAACAGCAGCAGCAGCAGGAGGCATCTGGCAGGACCACGGCAGCAGCACAATCACACACGTCACACTATCCAGGCACCGCTGCAATATGAGTTAGCAAGATGTAGTAACAGGACACGAGAGAGAGAGAGAGAAGGAGAGAGCGAGAGAGAGAAGGAGAGAAGGTGCCCAGTGTATTATAGGGGGTCCTTCGGCAGACTAGGCCTAAGTCAGCCTAACTAGGGGCTGGTACAAGGCAAGCCTGAGCCAGCTCTAACTATAAGCTTTATCAAAGAGTAAAGTCTTAAGTATAGTCTTAAACGTGGAGACGGTGTCTGCCTCCCGGACCCCAACAGGAAGATGATTCCACAGGAGAGGAGCCTATTAGCTGAAGGCTCTGGCTCCTGATCTACTTTTGGAGACTTTAGGGACCACGAGTAACCCTGCATTCTCCGAGCGCAGAGTTCTGGTGGGATAATATGGCACTATGAGCTCTCTAAGATATGATGGAGCTTGACCATTTAGAGCTTTGTAAGTTAACAGTAGGATTTTAAATTCAATTCTGGATTTTACAGGGAGCCAGCGCAGAGAAGCTAAAACAGGAGAAATATGATCTTGTTTCTTAGTTCCTGTTAGTACATGTGCTGCTGCATTCTGAATTAGCTGGAGAGTTTTTAAAGACTTATTAGAGCTACCTGATAATAAGGAGTTACAGTAATCCAGCCTTGAGGTAACAAAAGCATGGAACAATTTTTCTGCATCTTTTCGGGTCAGGATAGGCCTAATTTTCGCAATATTACGCAGATGAAAAAATGCAGTCCGTGAGGTTTGTTTTAAATGAGAATTAAAAGACAAATCTTGATCAAATGTTACTCCGAGGTTTCTTACGGTAGTGATAGAGGCCAGAGCAATGCCATCTAGAGAAACTATGTCATCAGATAAAGAGTCTCTGAGTTGTTTGGGGCCAAGAACAATAACTTCAGTTTTGTCTGAATTTAACATCAGGAAGTTGGTGCTCATCCAGGTTTTTATGTCTTTAAGGCAGTTATGAAGTTTAGTTAATTGATTACTTTCTTCTGGCTTCATAGATAAATACAACTGTGTATCATCCACATAAAAATGGAAATTTACAGAGCCCCCTGGAGGACTCGACACGTCGTGTGTTTTTTCCCTCTCTCTTTGTGTGCTTACGCTGATATTTTATCCTTGACTAAGTGAACATACTTGGGCGTACTATAAGCGGAGCAGACTCCGCAAGGAATGTCCACAGTCATTCGGGCTTTCATAGTCGAGCGCACTTCTGCGTTGTAGTTTCCTGTAAAAATGTCCGTGAAACATCCCACGATGTGAAAAATACATGCCGAGCAGTCACTGGTGCGCGGAGCGGTGTCCGCGCGGTCGTAAAATCTTGCGGATGTCTACTTTGAGTCTGCGCGGACATCCGGAAAGTCCGTTCCGCGTACATTCCGCCCAAGTATGTTCGGGCCTTCACAGACACACATCATATGTGTGGAGATACTTCACTTTCCTCCACTGTGTCAATGTGATGACGTCATCAAATGACTTGTCGACTCGACTTCGACTTTATTGACAGATGAGTCGACCTGAGAAAAATCAAAGTCGTTAATGCCCTACCGAGCACTGAACCTTGTGGAACTCCAAAACAAACTTTAGTACGTAAGGATGATTCATTATGAACATGAACAAACTGAAAACGATCAGATAAATAAGATTTAAACCAGCTTAGTGCAGAACCTTTTAGGCCAATTAAGTGTTCCCGTCTCTGTAGCAGAATTTGATGGTCAATTGTGTCAAACGCCGCACTAAGATCTAGTAAAACAAGTACAGAGACGAGTCCTTTGTCTGAAGCAATCAGAAGGTCATTTGTAATTTTAACTTGTGCTGTCTCAATGCTATGATGCACTCTAAATCCTGACTGAAATTCCTCAAATAAATTATTATCATGGAGAAAATCACACAGCTGGTCTGCGACTAAATTAAGTCACATTATTTAAACGTAATTAATAATAATTATTAATAATTATTATTATTTATTTCCCATAGCCATTTTGACACTTAAATTGCCTGTTATGAGGTCAGGTCCCAACAAAACATTATCACTAACAAAAGTGAAAGTGAAAGCCAACCCCAGATTCGCAAACCAATTTTGCCTGCTGTACCCCAGCAATACCTAACACAAAAAATAAGAAGAAAAAAAGAAAATGAATGGTGAGGGCAGAATTTCTGCAGATAAATACACCACCACACACTGACAGTGGATCATAAGTGATGATTGAGATGTATTACTCTTGTATGAGCCTATACTTTGTTTTATAGGAAAATTCTGCAAGGTATTCGGTATTCCGCTGAACCATCACTGGAGTCCCTTCAGTTTGATTACTAACCAAAGGTTTTAGAGGAAGACGACATCAACCTCCCTCTGCTGCCACTGTGTGGATGTAATGACAGTTTAAGCAAATAATTAGAAAAAGTTATTTTTATAAAAGTAACATAAAGTAAATTTAGCTTCAAGCCTACAGCTGTATGCAAACGTCTGGGCACCCCTGATCAAATTTCTGTTTACTGTGAATTGTTGAGCAAGTAGAGGATGAACTGATTTTCAAAAGGCATGAAGTTAAAGATGACACATTTCTCCAGTGTTTTAAGAAATTGAAGAAAGTTCAATTAATTTCAATCATTAACAGTTTCAAATGAGCAAAAAAAGAAAATGGCTTGAAGCAAAAGTTTGGGCACGCTGCATGGTCAGCACTTAGTAGTACCCCATTTGGCAAGTATCATAATTTCTAAATGGTTTTTGTAAGTCTTTCAATTCTTGTTTGGGGGATTTTCACCGATTCTTCCTGCAAAAGACTCCTAGCTCTGTGAGATTCTAGGGCTGTCTTGCATGTACTGCTCTTTTAAGGTCTATCCACAGATATTTAATGATGTTTAGGTTGGGGGACTGTGAGGGCCATGGCAAAACGTTTAGCTTGCTCCTCATGAGTTAGTCCATTGTGGATTTCAAGGTGTGTTTAGGATAATTTCCTGCTGTAGAAGCCATCCTGTCTTCGTCTTCAGCTTTTTATAGATGGTGTGATGTTTGCTTTCAGAATTTGCAGGAATTTAACAGAATCCATTCTTCCCTCCACCTGTGAAATGTTCCGTGTGTCTCTGGCTACAATACAAGCCCAAAGCATGATCAATCCACCACCACCACCACCTTTAACATTTGGACAGGTGGGAATTTGACTTGTTTTCAAAAAGCATCAGGCTTGTTTTCATGTTCCTTTGCAAACTTCTGAGGCTGGTTTTTGTAAGAACACAGGAAATGTTCTCTTCTGATGACTCTTCCATAAAGGTCATATTTATGCAGGTGTCACTACATAGTAGAACAGTGCACCGCCACTCCAAAGTCTGATAAATCTTCTTATAGGTCTTTTGCAGTCAAACAGGGGTTTTAATTTGCCTTTGTAACAATCCTATGACCAGCTCTCTTTGCAAGTTTTCTTGGTCTTCCAGACCTCAACTTGACCGCCACTGTAGTTTTCAGAGTACTAGGTAGCTGTTTAGAGGAGCCCATGGCTGCTGACTGTTGGGACAAGGAGTCCCAGGAGTCAGAATATTTCTAAAACATTGAAATTTGCATCACCTCGCCTTTCCTAACAGTGACTGTAAACAATCTATAGCCCTAACAGCTAATTAAGGTCTGAGACCCCAGTAAAAGTTGGCTGACAGCACAAATGTCTTGGGGTGGCCAAACGTTTGCACGGTGCTCTATTCCTTTTTTTTAGTCTTAAATTGCAAAACACAAAAATTGATACAGTAATCTTGGTTAAAATGTTGAAAAGCATGTTACACCCTCTCACAGCTCCACCCTCTCCTCTAAATATACTATACTATATGTTGACTTCTTTTATACAGTCTGTTTGTCTGTCCTGCAGATGGTGAGCCTGCTGATGATCGGCATCGCAGCATGGGGGAAGTGGTTCGGTCTGGTCTCCAGTTTCCAGGTGGTGGGAGGTATCATTGGTGTTGGTGTCTTTCTCTTCTTTGTGGCCCTGGCTGGCCTCATCGGGGCCATGAAGCATCACCAGGTCCTGCTCTTCTTTGTATCCTTCACACTGGTCATGCTATGGCTGTTATCAGGTTTTGAAAGCCTCACTTGAGAAATTAAGAGGGAACTCTCAAATACTGTCACTTTTCTGTATAAATTTATTTCCTTTTATATGTGTTTCAAATGTGGTCATTCAGTCCTGTATTTTTACGGTGTTGATGCAGTTTGATGCATATCTTTTTTTTCTTCTTTTTTTTATTGTGTAATGCAATAATTACAAGAAAAGACAAGTGCAGGACGTAGAAGCAGACAGAAGAAATTTTACAAAACTAGACAGATACATACAATAAAAATTAAGACAAAGTAAAATATTGAGGACACAGAAGAAAACCAAAAAAAGACAAAAACAAAGAAAACAAAACAAACAAAAAAGAAAACCAAAAAAAGCAATGTTCAAACTGGTGGGAATGCGTGTGTGCGTGTGCGTGTGTGTGCGTGTGTGTGTGTGTGTGTTCTTTCAGTAGCCTGCCCTGATGTTGTATCAGTTGGTTTTGTATGTAATGTTCAAATTTGGTGACGATCAGACTAGCACGGTTGTTGGTGGTGTTTTTCTGACCCATACGATGAACCCAGTGGAAGGTGATGTTGTTGATATCAAGAGATCCTACGGAGCCTTCATGCCCGAAACAACGCCAGAGCGTTACAGCATTCACTCACGGTCCCGTGAGTTGGCAAAAGCCGGGGGCTTAGGCCTACTTTTCATTTCATTATTCCTTATTTGGTACCTTCAGACCGGGTTGATTTGTTTTGAAACTGAACTGAGTCAGAGCGAACCGTGGATTTTCTTTACTTCCTTGTTTACGGGAAAACCTGTGGTGGAGTTTTCTTTTGTTTAGCGAATTGTATGGATTGAACTGAATTGAACTGTCATATGTTATTTGGAAATCCCGGAGTGGAGTTTTTTGGTTGAACTGGATTGAACTGACTGAACAGAATAGAACATTTCTTTTCTTTGGTGAAAAAAATAGATACTATATTGAAACTGAATACTGATGTATTTTGAAAATTGAGTATAATTCTTTTGTTCTATAGAAAGAAAAAAGCACCGCAAAAGGAGATGGTCTGTCCGCCCGTTACATGTAATGAGATATCTGACTGGGGAACACAGCCAGCTTGTGAAGCCAATGTGGGCTGTAGATGAAGAGTTGTACAAATGCTAGTCTTCCCTCAGATTCATCCATTTTGAACTGAGCGACACTAGCGCAGCTTCAAAAAGGTTCAAAATCCTGGAATTGTGTGACCTCGTGAAGCGCCAGCCTGCACGGCTGTTGCCAGGTGTGCATTTAAATCATTTGTCATTTGGTGGTAGAAAAAATATATACTTTATTGAAACTGATTATTGTTGTATTTGTTTTTTGAAAATTGAGTATAGATAGATAGATAGATAGATAGATAGATAGTTTATTTCAAACATGTAAAAAACAAGGTAAAGATAAGCTGAAAACTATAAATCCTGTTTACATATCCGAAAAGGAGTGGGAGGAAGTATAAACTTATTTTATCCCACCCCCTTTTAATAAATAATAATACTTACATATTTTGCCTCCTATCAGTATAATAATAATATCAATAAGTATAATTCTTTTGTTCTACAGAAACCAGGTAAGGACAATTTAATTTTGGTGTTTAGGGACCTGTTTTATGGGATTTTATGGTTCCTTTGTGGGGTTTGACTGAGTAAAAGAAAAATATTTGTTTCATATGTCAAACCTCTACAACCTTCGCCTGGCTCCATTCGCGGATTGCGCACGCACCTCACAATGATGGTGGCACGAAAAGTATGGATTGCAGAAGAGAAGGAATTGTTATGTTTATGGCTTTTGACCAGACAAAAGCGTTGCAAAAGGAGATGGTCTGTCCACCCGTTACTATAACAAGATATCTGACAGGGGAACACAGCCAGCTTGTGAAGCCAATGCGGGCTGTAGATGAAGAGTTGTACAAATGCCAGTCTTCCCTCAAATTCATCCATTTTGAACTGAGCTTCAAAAAGTGTCAAAATCCTGGAGGTGTGCAACCTCGCGAAGCACCAGTGCACACAGCTGTCGCCAGGTGCACAATTACGTCATTTGTGGCGCACAAACCTTGTGCACTCGCGACTACGTCGAGCATAAACTAGGCTGAATTGCGCATCTGGCGACAGCCCCAATGCGCTCACTAGGGCTGGGTTAAAATAATTGATTTATCTGATTCAAATCAATCTTTACTGGAATGACCTGATATCGATTCATAAAATCCGAGATCAATCTTTAAATATACACTTTTTCCCACGGATGTGTGAAGCTTTAACCCTGTCCAGCTTTCTTACAGTGCAGACGCTCTGCTGCTTGCGCTCCGCTTTGCTTACATTCTTTTGTGGATATACTTGTTTTTTTCTGCTAAAAGCTACAGAAAGTAGATCCTGGATACTTATAAAGCATTGGGACTTTAATTTGGGAAAGATACAGAGGACTACTGCCATATTTTCACCACTTTTTCACCACTTTAGTACTGTGTGATCAGGGCTGAGGCACAGTGCAAGCCTTTTGCTGTGTCTGTGACTGGAAACCTGTGATTAGGACAAGGACAAGATGGCAAAATCCCTGAGCTGCACAGAGTGTGAGCGACTAACTGAGATGATAAGGCAGCTTCAAAAGAAGAATGAAACGCTACAAGAGTGAGCAATTCATTGACTCTGTGGCAGCTAACATACAAGGTACTGATGGACAGACTGGTGTATATGGAAATACAACAAATGTGGAGCATACCATCGCTGACTTGGCTGACACAATCCCATGGATATGTCCTAACACCATTGGATCAGCTGCAGAGGCTCCCAAACTGGCCTTCCCTAATGTCCCTTCCTACTGGCACAGGACTGGTGCTCGACCAAAAGCATCAACTCCAGCCAGGACTTGGTCTGATGTCACTGGACGCAAAGGCAAATCCAGCAGGATATCAGTCAAGAGAGCCCCAACGCTCACCCCTCCACTTGAACTCTCTCTACACAACAGGTACGATGCACTGGCTCCAAATTAAATATGTGACAATACCAACTACACTGAACCCAGGCAGGCCAAGGCTATCCAAAATGCAAGCAATAGCCCCAAAACCACTGCTAGACCCAGGGCCAGAAAAAACTATGCTAACTCCACACCTGAGAAGCCATATACCATCCTGATCGGAGACTCACCAACCGAGCATGTAAGAATGGCAAAGACTGAAAATCTAACAGTGTCTGACACGTCTGTCAGGGAGCTTACCAAGCTGTTGCCAGTGATCCTCTCTACACACCCCAGTAACATGAGGATCATCATCCATGCTGGGTCTTTTGACATTCTACAAGGAAAAACTGGCTCTGAGATCCTGAAAAAAGACTTTTCCCTGCTCCTGGAGAAACTGAGTGACTGTCAGTCACAAAATGTGTTCATTTCTGGCCCCATTCCAACCCTGGGGAAAGGAATCGAGTCTTTTACCAGACTCCTTGCCCTGAATACATGGCTGACATCGGCATGCTTTACTCATGGGATAAAGTTCATTGACAATTTTAACATCTTTTGGAACTGTAAGGATCGCTTTCAGCGTGATGGGATTCATCCGAACATCACTGGATGCAGACTACTCGGGGCCAACCTACGTCATGCTCTTGGAATGCCATACCAAAACAAGAATGGACAGATAAGAGCCAAGGACAAGTACGGGGCACAGAGACAGACAGCCTGCATCTCTCCCTGACCCTTTGCTCCACATCACCCAAGGCATTCAGAGGATGTCCCTATCCCCGTCAGGGATCCAATCAGAAAACGCTATATCAACGAAAACACCTGTACACTTTTCATTGAAGATTTTATACCCACACCAGCTGTGCCCTCAGTCTCTGTCAATGATCTGGTTCATAGTTTCAGCTCTAAAGCTATGAATATTATGGACAATATTGCTCACATGAAGGTCAAAGTTGTCTCTGGTAAGAAAAAACCACCATGGAGGAACGCCATACGGGTAAAAGCTCAAAAAAGAGAATGCAGAAAAGCTAAACGCAGGTGGCGAAAAACCAAACTCCAGGTTCATTATGACATCTATAAGGAAAGTCTGCACATCTATAGCTTGGAGCTAAAAAGGGTGTGGCAGTCCTTTTTCTCTGAGATTATCAACAAAAATAATAACAATGCATGGACTTTATTTACTGTTGTTGACAGACTGACAAACCCATCAGCGTCAGTCCCTCCTGAACTGCTATCCACTAAGGCATGCAATGACTTTGCTTCTTTTTTCACAGACAAGATTTTAAAGATAAGACAGTCTGTAACTCCAACACAGTGGCTATTTCACCTGTGCCTCATAAGACTACTCCAGTTAATTTGGCACTTTTTCACCCATTAAATCATGCTACTTTGACAGATATAGTTAGAAACCTTAGGTCCACTACCTGCTGTCTTGACACTCTGCCTACAAGCTTTTCTAAAGATGTTTTTAACTGCATAGTATCAGATATACTACAGATAGTCAACTGTTGTCTTCAGTGAGGCCTTTTGCCAACGGCCCTGAAGACTGCAGTCATTAAACCTCTCTTTAAAAAGCCTAATCTGGATGCCTCAATAATAAATAACTACAGGCCCATATCAAACCTACCATTTTTAGGAAAGATCATTGAAAAGGTTGTTTTTCAGCAACTTAACACCTTCTTGGAGCAAAACAATTCCTTTGATGCCTTTCAGTCTGGATTTCGAGCACATCACAGCACTGAGACTGCACTTGTAAAAGTTTTAAATGACATTCATCTGAGCCGTGATGCATCAAAGATTTTGGTTCTGGTATTACTGGACCTCAGAGCTGCATTCGACACAGTTGACCATAACATACTGCTCGACAGACTAGAAAAGTTTGTGGGACTTTCTGGCACTGTGCTAAATTGGTTTAAATCAAAGACAGGGATTTCTTTGTGTCGCTTGGCAATTATAAATCTATGCGAACAAAGATTACATGTGGAGTTCCTCAAGGGTCCATTCTTGGGCCTCTTCTGTTCAACATCTATATGCTCCCTCTTGCTCAGATTATGGAATATCATAACATCTCCTACCATACTTATGCAGATGACACACAACTAATAACATAACATAACAGTGTCACCAGATGACTATAGTCCCCTGTATCTACTAAATAAGTGCATTGACGAAATCAATTTGTGGATGTGCCAGAATTTTCTACAACTAAACACAGACAAAACTGAGATAGTTGTTTTTGGCCCCAAAGAACAAAGATCAATAGTCAGTGCTCACCTTGACGCCATGACATTAAAACCTATAAATCAAGCCAGAAATCTTGGTGTAATTCTGGACTCAGACCTAAATTTCAATAGTCACATTAAGACAATTACTAAATCAGCCTACTACCACCTTAAAAACATAGCAAGAATAAAATAATTTCTGTCTAAACAAGATACAGAAAAATTTGTTCATGCTTTCATTTTCAGCAGGCTGGACTATTGTAACGGTGTCTTCACAGGCCTGAGTAAAAAATCAATCAGTCAACTGCAGCTCGTCCAGAACGCTGCTGCCAGAGTCCTCACCAACACCAAGAGAGTAGAGCACATTACACCAGTGCTTAAATCACTGCACTGGCTTCCTGTTTGTCAAAGGATAGACTTTAAAATCTTGTTAGTTGTCTATAAAGCACTAAATGGTCTCGGGCCTAAATACATATCTGATATACTTGTACGTTATGAAGCATCCAGACCCCTCAGATCATCTGGAACAGGTTTACAAAACCAAACAAGGTAAAGCAGCCTTTAGTTTCTATGCTCCCCGCCTGTGGAACAAACTTCCAGAATATCTGAGGTCGGCTGAAACTGTCAACCCATTTAAATCAGGGCTTAAAACATTACTTTTTACTGCAGTTTACCAGTGAACTAGATATGTATTGTTAGGATAATCTGTAGCTATTGTTTTTATATTTGTCTGCTGTTGCTTTTGCTTTATACCGGAACTTTACACCCCTAGACAAATCTGCCACATTGGAATCCTTTCATTGACAGTCTGCGCTGTTCTAACTGAAAATCAATGACCCTGAAGAATGCCAAGGAAATGTGGTCTTCGGTACTCTGAATTGAATATAAGGCCATCAGAAAAACATTTACTCAACTTAGCATAGTAGGATGAATAATATATTATCACAGTGACTCAAAGTTCCAAAGTTCAAGGTATTTTTAAAATACCTTGGCTTTTGAGAGAACATTTGGGACTCGAGCTCAAGAATTCTGTGTGTAAATGAAACATGTTGCAGCAGTTTTTGCACACAGCCTGTTCAGAAAGTTATGCCACTTGACAGATTTAGACTTAGATTTTTGTTTGCTGATTTAGGGCGGTGCAGTGGTTAGCATTGTTGCCTCATGGTAACAGGGTTCTGGGTTTGGATCCACCAGCCAGCTGGGGCTCTTCTAAGCGGACTTTGCATGTTCTCCCTGTGTCAGTGTGGGTTTTCTCCGGGGGCTCTGGCTTCCTACCACAATTCAAAGACATGCAGGTTCATTGGTGACTCTAAATTGCCTATAGGTGTGAATGGTTGTCTGTCTCTATGTGTCAGCACTGTGATAGTCTGCCGACCTCTCCAGGGTGTACCCCCCCTCTCACCCCAGGCTCCAGCACACTCACCACCCTGTAACAGGACAAGCGGTGACAGACAAGTGAATGAATTTTTTGCTGATTTATGTTGTGAAAAATGTATAAAATATTTGAACTTAAAAAATCTGACAATGACTTAATTTCAGCATCATAAGTAGTTTAGATTATGTGCATGGATACAATGGATATATTATAAAGATCTGAAAACTGTCTTGGCAATGAATTTGCATGTCAGGTTTATGATTTACAATGTGTTTTAATCTACCTATGCTTCTCTTCACCTCAGTGTTTGGGAAATTTATTCCCACTCATTTATGCATGCGCAATAAGACCCAGAGCAGCATCGTATTTCACACTGTGGTCGGTCATGCACAGACAGTGCATGCAGCTCAATATCAGCCTCACAAACTATTTTACTGATGTAAAGAGTCAACTTTCAATGCCATAGTTTAGTAACACTGGCTGTGTTATTTGTACTATGGATGATGTGTCTGTTTTTGCTCCTTGACAGTGAAGCTCAGTACATGATCGTCCTGTTCATGGTGTTTATTGTGCAGTTCTCTGTCTCTGCTGCCTGTTTGGCCATCAACAGAGAGCAACAGGTAACATACAAATCTTTACTTTCTTCATTAAAGCAGCTTTTAGGAGGAAAATCCATCTTACCGTCCTGTTGTTTGATTGTGTGTTTATGTATGTACAATGATAACTGGCCAACTTGGAACAACTGTTTTGTACTGGACATACTAATGTCTACACCAACAGTAACTTACACAGTGTAATGCAGTTATGTAAGTGTGTTTATACTGAACACAAAGGGAATTTTCACCTCACATTATTGGGCCATGCAAATTTGGTCACTTAATTGTTTTTGTAGTCAGTGTTTATTGGCCTCAAACAGCATGTACCAACTGCGCAAACATTAACTAGCAGCTAACTAGCTAGCAATACTCATTAACCATGTGTTTGTGTGTGTTGACGGCACAGCCTCGAAGTGATCTTAAAACTCCTCTCTTTTTTATGCCTCCCTGCCAGCAATAGCAGTGGCCGTAGGCATTATATTTTCAGGTTGTACATCTGTACGTCTGTTTGTATGTCCATCCATTCATACACCTGTCCCATTCTTGAGAACATGATAACTTAAGAACACCTTGGGGGAATTTCCTCAAATTTGGCACAAACATTCATTTGGATTCAAGGATGAACTTATGAGATTTTGATGGTCAAAGGTCACTGTAAGCTTGTTTGTCTCATTTTTGTGAACATTATATATTTCAAGAACACATTGAGGAATTTCTTCAAATTGGTGAAAACCTTCACTTGTACTCAACAACTGATTAGCATTTGTTGGTCAAAAGTCCAAGTCACTGTGACCTTGCGTCTGTCTCATTTTGTGAATGCTATATCTCAAGAACATCTTGAGGGACTTAAGTCAAATTTGACACAAACATCCACTTGTACTCAAGAGTGAATTGATTACAATTTGGTGGTTGATCATCAAAGGTCAAGGTCAATGTGACCTTATTGTAACATGTTTTTGGCCATACATCAAGAATTTATACACTAATTATGACAACATTTCATACAAATGTCTGACAGGATAATATGATGAAGTGATGACATTTTGAATCCAAAAGGTTAAAGGTCAACTTCACTGTGACATCGTAATGGTTTGGAAAAACACTGTCTTGCCATTAGTAAATGTTATATCTCAGGAACAGAAGAGGAGACATTTGGTCAAATACTTAATTGGTGACTCTAATGTTGAAACTGTGCTGATTGCATAGATTTTCTGTGTATTAAGCTTCCATGTTTTCATAGACATGGATATAAACTGTGAGTGAAAGTTGAGTGGTTCGCAGAGGCATACAAACATAATGCAGTAATTCTAGTTTAACTATTTGTGAGCTGGATTCATAAAGCCTCAGGATAGTTGCAAACATGGTCAATGGGTGGCTGTGGCTGTGTTGGGCTGATGTGGCTCAGAAGTAGAGCGGGTCGTCCACCAATTGGAAGATCCGCAGTTCGATCCACAGCTCCTCTAGTCTGCATGTCGAAGTATCCTTGAGCAAGATATTAAACCCCAAATTGCTCCTGATGATGCTTCCATCGGTGTGTGAGTGTGTTAAAAACTGAGTAGCAAGTGGCACCTTTTATGGTAGCCTCAGCTACCAGTGTATGAATGTGTGTGTGAATGGGTGAATGTGATTCATAGTGTAAAAAGCGCTTTGAGTGGTCACCTAAAATTCGGGCAAATCCATCCCTCATTCCTTGATTTTATATGCAACACCATACCACCTCTAAAAATTGCTTTATGTTCAGTATTAACGCACATTTGCTGTGAATCTTGTTTGTCACTGTTACGGGCCATCATTAAGTGCCTGGAAACACAAGTTTGGGCACTGTGTGCAACTTTTGTGTCTATTCTGTGCCGACTTTCAAGAGGACAGAGGCAGGTTGCGTCTGAAGTTACTAAGCAACCATAACAAGCACCAGCCTACTTACATGAAATCCTAAGTGCAGAGCTGATCTTCTTCCAGGCACTGTTTTTAAAGTGTGTAAGCCTAAAATATTGTCCATGGGACAGATGTAAAGTTGTGGGTAGCCCTGGACTAAAATGATCAACTTCTCCTCCATATTTATCACACTGACTGATTTACTGAAGAAGGAAAAAACATATGTCATTTGTGATTGGTTGTTCCCCTCACATGACATGCAGTGTGTGCTGCTGCATTCCAAAAGTTGAACTCACTTTTATCTCAAGATGCAAAAAAAAAAAAAAAAAGCTTGAGAACGTGTGCATAGCTCTGGCATCTCTCTGGCATTTCAGCATGCCTGCTGTGCATCTACATTAAAAACAATGGATTAGAGGGCGCAAACAATGCAGCGTGTGTACAACCCTAGGCAACCTAGAAAGTAGCTTTTTTTGCATTTCTGGACAGTCAAACATTGCATGCTATCCCACAACGCTTTGTGAGGTAATTGGCTTGTGTCCCATAGAAAATGTGTAGGGGTGTACTTAGGACTATACCCGATTCAAAATTATGTTAGTTAAATTTAGATTCAGTGGTGTCATATGAATATTTGACTTTTTTTCATATAAAATTTTTAGTTTGAATGGGGTTTAGTGGGACATTCAGTGTGACAGCGGCACTCATGTCATTTAGTAAACAAGATAACAGAGCTAACGACGGATTGGAAATGTGCAACAACATTTTTTGCCGACACTAGATATGAAAGAAAAGCCAGAGACTGTATCGTATTAAGTATCTGTAAGCTGTAAAGTTCTAAGCAGAAGAGAGAACATAACATTATCTTGGAGCCTCAGGGTAGAAAGTTTCTCCTCATCCGTGCCCATCTGCATCATGTCTCCAGCTGTACCAAAGAGCAACGTGAATGTCATGAGCACTCACTCTGCAGCAAAATCTGGGGACCGAAATGTCCCCAAAAGTACAATGTACAGCTCACTGACTTGCAAAAAAATGCTTATCTCCCTCCTCAAAGACAGCCTGAGGGCTGTATCCACAAAGCAAGTTTGAAAGAGCCAGGCTTCCATGCCCTAGCTGGCTTGACCAGCCCTAAAGCACAAGTTATAGGTAATGGGCACCATTGCAATGAATATTAGCTCTCCTTGTTAAAGGTTTCTTCATCATGCTCTGTGTGTTCCCATTCAATGACACACAATGAACTGATTGCATGCAGCCTACTTCCCCCTATGAAGAATTTTAAAAAAGCAGCACTGTTGCTACAAATAAAGCAAGAGAGGAGTGCTGGCAGAAGTCTACTAAATGTGTAAATTTGTAATTTAATATATTTATTTTACCACGCGATGCACTCTCAATTTACATTTACTTATACTCAGGGCCTGTATTTATCAATGATCCAGTCCAGATGTTGTAGGACATACGGTATAAAGATTCTCCTTTGATTTATAATTTGTGTCTGACTTGTGTTTTCCACAAAAAAAGTTAAATTGATAAACACATCTACTCCTTGTCCCTTGTTGAAAAATTGACAACCTATTATTGTGCACTTATTGTTCAAGGTTCTCCATCACTCTTGTATCAGCTGCATACTAGACTGTGATTGGCTTCAAAATGACTTTTGATGTCATAAATCCTGCAGCTACATTCAGGTGTGAGAAATGTAACACAATGTAAAATAATACTATATATATATATTTTCCAATGGAGCTATTCACATGAAATTTACACCAGGCACTGATATTTACACAGCAAAATTATACAGATAAAGAAATCGTAACATTTTAATCCATATAAAAGTTATGAACAATAAAGTAGAATAACACAGGAAAATAGTATTGAATGTGCCAACTGAAACGTATTTAAGAATTGGTGGAGAGGCGTTTGTTTGCAATGGTAGCTTTTAAGATGCTTCTTGTATGAAGAAATGAATTTGTCACAGGGTTTAGATAATATTTACGTCCATTCATCCACACAGAATCTAGGGACCAACTGGTGAATCTTAATCTTTAGCTGCTTCCACAAATGTTATTAGGTTTCAGTCTGGTGATTGACTGGGTCATTCCAACATCTTTATTTTCTTCCTCTGGAACCACCGGAGATACTCCTTTGCAGTATGTTTTGGATCTTTGTCCTGCTAAAAGGTCCTGCTGTGTCTCATCCTCACTGTCCTGGTGGATGGCAACAGATTCTTCTTAAGAAACCCTTGGTGCACAACTCCAGTCACCTTCGCTGTGATAATTTGGATTCTACTGGTACCATGATAAGAGAAACAGCCCCATACCCTGATTCCCCCAACCTCCAAACTACACCGTGGGTGTGGGATTTTTAAGGTCAAATGCAGAGCCATTTCTCACAGTGTTAATGAAAAAAATGCACCCGTGGCCCTGTGGCGGGTGGGCTGGGTGGCACCCTGGGGGCTCTGTGGGTTCCTGCTGGAGTTCTGCATCCTGACTGGCTGTGGTTTTTGGGCCTTCTGCTAGGAGGTCCCGATGGGGGATTGACTGCTCGTGGTGGGCCGCTCTCTCCTGCCTTCCTGCCTCGCCCATCTGGGGTGTGTCTCTGGCTCTCTGGGGGTGCTGGCCATTGCCGCCCCGGGTCCTTGGGCCTACGTGCTGTCCTGCAGCCTCTGTGGCTCCCTGGGCGTGGGGTCTGGGCACTCCTGCGGTCTTGGGGTGCCATACCGCCCGCCTTCCCCCGCAGGGCTGGGACATTGGCCCTGGACCCTGGTGATGGTTTTCATAAACACATTGGGAGGGTTCAAATACACGCATGCATGTTCGATACTTCAGCTCCATGACACATCGCAAAGAACCGATGGGATCACTTAAAAGGGGCTCACTTGCTTCTCAAACCTACCACACTGCACTGACAACTCTTCTCCACAATCAGGCTTTCCCCCTCCACCAAGACTCTCACATTTCTGGTGTTCAGTATAGACTTCTCTTTTTTTTTTTCTTTTTTTTTTCAGTATAGTATAGTATACATGTATTTGTTTATTTTTGGTAGTCTGTATGGAGCACAACAACCTCAAGGTCACAATACATCAGCTACACTACCTGTTTCTCCTCTGTTTTTTGTTTTTGTTTGTTTGTTTTTCCTCCTTCTTCTCCGCATGCACTGTCGCTATATAACTCAGGACTTAAGCACCTGTCCCTCAATCCCCCCTGCTTGTTCCTTACTTTCCCCTTGACACACCTTGGTGTATCACAGCCCTCTCTGGCTCATATTAGGAAGTTTTTCCAATAAAGGCTGATATGCTAGTCTCCAGGGAGGGTGGGTGACGGTCACAACCACGCATTATGGGTATAAAATACTTGACTGCAAGATTAACAGTGCATCAATCTTCATAAAAAGCTTACACCCTTTTGTGGCTAACCAGTGCACTACCATACTGCCCCTATATACTATATACATATTGTGTTAATTGTACTTATGTTGATGCACCCATGTACTTTAAAGAATATTTTGCATATAGAATTAATGACAAATAGAACAATTTATTTTACAAAGCAGTGCTGATACTACTGCTGCTGCTACTACTACTACTACTACTGTAACTGATTAAGTGATTTACACACAAGCCCCAGAGTAAATATGAAAATGCTGTTAAATGAAGAGTAAAGCTTCATGTGTTTTATCTGTGTCTGCTGCTGCAGGATCACCTGCTGGAGGTGGGCTGGAATAACTCTCAGAGCACTCAGAAGGATGTGGAGAAGAGCCTCAACTGCTGTGGTTTCAAACAGGTGGATCCCAACATCAGCTGTGACGCTGTGAGTTTGGATGAATGAAATGTTTCCTGACCCCTGTTACATTTCAGCATGTTAAAAACAGACTGATGGTTTGTTAGGACTGAATCATTTTAACGGTAGCAGTAAAGTTCAAAGAGAAACCATGAAAACCTCTAATCCTGCTGTCTGAAGCATTTTGCATTTGTCTGAAGCAAGTGTTGTGTCTGTGTTGTTCTGCAGGCTTGTTTCCCCAACCACTCCTGTTTGACCTGTGCAAATAAGATCCAGGAACATGCTGGAGAGGTTCTTCGTTTTGTAGGAGGAATTGGACTCTTTTTCAGCTTCACTGAAGTGAGCCATTAGAACTACAACACTGCATCTTTGCAAGATGTTGTAACCGTTTAGCTATAAAATTGATATAACTATTAGCAATAGTAGTATTTGTCGTAATGTTAGTAATAGTTGCAGCTGTAACTACAGTAATAATAGTAGTAACAGTAGTAACAGTAGCAGCAGTAACAGTAGATTGGGTTTTTTGGGGGCAGGAGTTTTTCCATATCCTATGTGAGGGTTCAAGGACAGAGGCATGTCGTATGTTATAAAGCCCTCTGAGGTAAATTGTGATTGTGATATTGGGATGTATAAATATAATTGAAAATTGATGGTGGTAGGTACAGTGCAGTACTGAGCCTTGCTGCAGGCTGAGCTGACAGAGCTGTGTGCTGCTACCTGCAGGCTGTCTCCACATTCAAACATACACACTTTTTATTCACAGCCATCTCTACAGTAGTGGACTGACCAGCAATGTAATGTACAGTAATGAAGACTGACCTACTTTGACCAGAGATTCTGGGTATCAAAAGTGAAAGGAAAAGGGTAGTGCTGAGAAACTGTAGCAGAAAAACTAACTGCAGCAGGATGACGTAACAGATGTATACTGCAGCTGGGCAGTGCAATGTTCAGTAGTCAATTTTCAATTCAATCAATTTTATGTATAAAGCCCAATATCACAAATCACAATTTGCCTCACAGGGCTTTATAGCATACAACATCCCTCTGTCCTTAGGACCCTCGCAGCAGATAAGGAAAAACTCCCTTTAACAGGTGAAAAAACGGTAGAAACCTCAGGAACTGAGGAGGGATCCCTTTTCCAGGACGGCAGACATGCAATAGATGACATACAGAACAGATCAACATAATACATTAACAGTAATCTGTATGACACAATGAGACAGAAGAGGAGACAGAGACAGAGAGAGATGCAGGACAGACGATAATGTTAATAGCTTACAACAACATAATGGTCAAAATGCTTAATTTATCCACATTGTAATGATTACATTTTAAATAGGGTAGACTTTCTAAATGTTTCCATGTTATCATTAGCTGGCCATAGATGTGTATCAAATTCCTTGATTTGATTAAATGAAGTTAAAATGGCTATCACAAAATTATCCAGTAAACATAATGAGATTCTTGCAAAGGATCAAATGGTTTAGAGAGTACTGAGCCATAGCACATGAAGGCATAGTTTGTTATTGTGACACTCATCAGTAAATAAAATGGCCTTCCCATATTATTAAACCCCAAGACTAACAGTCAGTACATTTACATGCACAGATAAGTGGAGCTATGATAGCTCGACTAGGCCAATTAATTGGACTACTGTACTTGTCCCAGTATACAAACACGGGAGAGAGATAGATTTATTGACCCAAGTATGTCCAACTCTGCTACGATAGGTCGCAATATACCTCCTGTGAGCTTGTTAGTATTTGCCCTTTTTCTGGTTGACCTATTACGTCACAGATCAAACAATCAGCAAACAAGTTAGCTATTGTTAGCTAGTGGGAAACTGGTACCAAAAGATTATGGCTCTGGATGTAGATTTTGCCATGTTATTCTTGTGTTATGCATTTATTGCTTTCAACTTCTGAGGTAAAGCCTGGGGCCAGAAACTGTGGAGCATGTACAGAGCATCTCTGCCAGTTTGGGTCTGATTGACTGTATACATGCAGTTCAAATAAACACAAGAAGTTTGTGCTCTAGAAAAGGATCAACACTCAGTGAATACTCTCCTAAACCCTATGATACGCTATTATGGCAAGGCTTAACTATACAGACCAATGAGCAGTGATAACTAACATGTCTTTGGGGTCATCGGGTGGGAACCTCCTTTCACCAGTGTTTCGTCTAGTTGGTCCCACGACACTTCCAGGAGGCTAGACAGTGATCTCTGGCGTCCCAGAGACACTCCCCTAATGCCAGGTCTCACTGCTCTCCACACCAACACAACAACCTCCTTAACCTTACTTACACATGGCTTTCTCAGCCCAAACAGCACTGCCACCTTCAACCAAACCCAGGCTCCGTACAAGCAAGCTCCAGGTAGAGGCGGTACTGGTACTACCTTTCCTAGCACATTCACCATACTCTAATTCACACACTACATAACATAACTACAGTGTAAGCTAAAGTTAAATGAGATAAATGAACTCACAGGATCAGCAAACACACTCACCCTGCTGCATGGCCTCAAAATGGCCACAAAATGGATTCAACTAGGCCACTCCCACACTTAAATAACCTTCCTCTTCCTCTTTACTAACACATGGCTTTCACAGCCCTAATTCACACTCTAATTCACACACTACATAACATAAGCTAAAGTTAGAGGAGATAAATAAACTCACAGGATCAGCAAACACACTCACCCTGGTGCATGGCCTCAAACAAAATGGATTCAACTAGGCCACTCCCACACTTAAATAACCTTCCTCTTCCTCCTTACTTACACATGGCTTTCACAGCCCTAATTCACACTCTAATTCACACACTACATAACATAACTACAATATAAACTAAAGCTAAAGAAGATAAATGAACTCACAGGATCAGCAAACACACTCACCTTGCAGCATGGTCTCAAGCAAAAGGGATTCAAATAGGCCACTCCCACACTTAAATAGCCTTCCTCTTCCTGGATTTCCTCCTAAGAGGAAGTGGATCTCTCCGCCAGATCTCAAGGAGTTATGTGCCCTGCTTAGTAGTTCCCCCTGCTGGCCCCCAACTAACATTATTTCTTCTGTAGTAAATTAACTTGCTGGTTCTCATGGCTTCATCTGACATTTCCTTCACTGTCTTCTTCAAACTCTGTCCCAGCACTCCGAGTTCCCCCAGGAGCGAGATAGCTGATCTTGCTATAAATCCCCTACACCCCACTTCCACTGGGCAAATCCTAGTCTTCCATCCTCACTGCTCAGCTTCTGCTCCTAAATCTGCATATCTAAGCTTTTTTCTTTCATAGGCTTCTTCCACTGAGTCTTCAAAAGGAACTGTCAGCTCAATGAAATAAACTATCCGTTGACTCAATGACCACAACACTATGTCAGGCCTCTGCTTAGTACAAACTATTTCCTGGGGAACAACAAGCTTTCCCCCTAAATCTACTTGCATTTCCCAATCACAAGCACCTACTAGGCGGCCACACCCCTGCCTCCTTACTGACTTATCCCTTCTGTATTTCTCTCCCTCACGGACAAACTGAATTGCTAAATTCCTATCTTTATAACCTTCTGAATTGACCTCTCTTCGTTTCCCTTCGATTCCTGCAGCTAAACATTTCAACACCTGGTTATGTCGCCATGTATATCGGCCTTGTGACAAACTAACCTCACAGCCTGACAAGATATGCTTTAAGGTTGCCGTACCTGAACACAATGGGCATGATGGGTCCTCATTTACCCACAGTTTTAGGTTCTGGGGAGTTGGTAGCACATCATATGTAGCCCCTACCAGGAATCTAATACTATTCTCCTCCATACTCCACAGGTCCCTCCAACTAAGCTTCCTCTTCTCTACACTTTCCCAATTCAACCACTGTCCCTGTTTAGCCTGGGCCACTACCTTTGCACCCCTTACTATCTCTTCCTGTCTACATATCTGTTCTACAACCAACTTTCTTTTATCTCTGAGACCTGTTTTATTCTATACCAATCTGCCTGAAACAAGCCCCAGGCTTCCCTGGCCAAACTGAACATTACATACAATCTCCGCATGCCTAAGAGCTGCCTCTGCCTCCTGAACTGCCGTTCTTGGGTTCCACTTCCTCCCCTTGGTTGGATTTGGAACCACACTCCTAACTACTACGTCCTTACTCCCAGATAACAAGACCTCTGTCCTGACCTTGGTACATTTAAATTCCTCTGTCAAACTAGATACTGGCAGCTGAAGTATCCCTTTTCCATACAATGCAACACTACTTAGGCACCTAGGAACGCCCAACCACTTCCTAATATAGGAGCTAACCGACCTTTCAATTCTCTCCACAACAGATATTGGGATTTCATAAACTGATAATGACCACATTAACCTAGGATATAGTCCAAATTGTAAACACCACAACTTCAATTTTCCTGGAAGCTCTGATTTATCTATTCTATCCAATCCTTCAGCCACATCTTTTCTAAATTTCACCACTTGTTCCTTATCATTCAACTCTACATTGTACTACCTACCTAAACTCTTCACTGACTTTTCCCTAATTGTTGGGATGTCCTCATCGTCTATGACAAACTTCCTATCACTTAACTTCCCTCTACATATCGAGATGCTTCTAGATTTACTAGGCTTGATCTTCATGCTGGCCCACTTCAGGTTCTTATTTACCTTCTCTAGTAGCCTCTTTGTACATGGCATCATTGTGGTCATCAGTGTCATATCATCCATGTAAGCCCTAACTGGTGGAAGATGCAACCCGTTCTGCCGTCTCTCCCCACCTACCACCCACTTAGAAGCCCTGATGATTACTTCCATCGCCATAGTAAATGCTAATGGAGAAATTGTACACCCTGCCATGATACCTATTTCTAGCCTCTGCCAACCTGTTGTGAAATCTGCCGTACTTAGACACAACCTAATATCCTGAAAGTATGCTTTCACTAAGTTAACAACTACCTGTGGCACTCTGAAGTAATCAAACACACTCCAAATTAGGCTGTGGGGTACTGAACCAAACGCATTTGCAAGATCTAAGAATACTACATGTAGGTCCCTTTTGTTAATCTTCGCTGCCTGAATCTGGTGCCAGATCATGCTAGTATGCTCTAAACACCCTGAAAAACCTGTTATTCCTGCCTTCTGCACCATGGTATCAATTAATCTATTCCTTTCTAAGTAGTTAGCTAATCTCTGCGCAACTACACTGAAGAAGGAGAAGCAGGAGTAATTCAGCTCCCAATCACATTATCTAGATGTGTTAGTCCGACTTTGAGAAATTTCACTTAGTGCGATTTCAGTTAGACTAAAATGTTTACATGTATAAGACTGGTTTTAGTTGGAGTAACACAATAAATCCATTTCTCTGATGTCATGTAAACGTACTGAAGGAATTCTACTGTTGTCACTGTAGTAGTAGTAGTACAAATAGTAGTAGTAAGTAGTTGTATTCATTACAGCTCAATTTCTTAAAATCGACTCGGTGAGATAATGTACAATATTATGGACATTATCATGAACATTCTGTACTAACAATGTAATCTGCTACACAGTAATTTTTCTTGGGATAACTTTTACCTTGTCTTATGAACTGTTTAAAGCAAGGCTGCTCTTCTATGCAACATGTTAACATGTGAAATTCTACATTTTTCTCTTGTCAACAAATCCCTTGTTTGAACCCAAACCAACAATGCACATCTCGTAATGATTTCTAACTTTCATACTCTGTCTATGGCTCTCAAAGCCTATTGGTTCCTACTAAATACATCTATCTTAAAAAAAACACCATACTTGCATAGTGATTCCTTTTTTAAGAAACATCTGTAATTTCTGTAACAGCTGGCCACTGTAGTTTTTATGCCTCCATGCCAGCGATAGCAGTAGCCAGAGACATTATTTTTTCAGGCTGTCTGTCTGTACATATGTATGTTGGTACATCCATCCCATTCTTGTGAATAAGATAACTCAAGACTGCTGTAATGGAATTTCTTCAAATTTGGCAAAAAAGTCCCCTTAAACTCAATGATGTACTGATTAGATTTTGGTAGTCAAAGGTCAAGATCAGTGTGATCTTGCATCTGTCTAATTCTCATGAATGTGAAGTCTCAAGAATACCTTGAAGGAATTTCTTAAAATTTGGCACAAAGGTTCACTTGTACTCAATAATCAGATCAGATTTTGGCTGTCAAAGGTCAGTGTCATTGTAACCTTGCATTCATCTCATTATAGCGAATGCCATATCTCAAGAACACCTTGAAAGAATTTCTTCAAATATGGCACTAATGTTCACTTGGACTAGAGAATAAACTACCTAAAATTTTGCGGTAGAAGGTCAAAGGTCAAGGTCACTGTGACCTTGACAGTTATTGGCCCTAACTCAAGAATTCTTACGCTAATTATGACAAGACTTCACACAAATGTCATCACTTCCTCTAATGATAAAATGGTGACATTTTTTATCTCAAAGGTCAGCTTCAGTGTGACATCTTAATGTTCTGCATAAAACACTTTTCTGGCCATGTCTCAACATCATATCTCAGGAACAGAAAGAGAGACGATTGGTCAGATTATTATTGGTGACTCTAATCTTGGGTGCCCACCTTGAAACTGTTCTGATTTTATAGATCTTCTGAGCTGCTGGGGGGAAGATGTGTGCGAAGCATCCATGTTTACACAGACATGTATGTAAACTGTAGGAAATACTTGACTGGTGCACTGAGGCATACAACTGCGGGGCGTTAATTCTAGTTAAACAAATTTTATTCAAATAAGAGGAAATAGTGCATTTGTTAGGGATTATTTTTTAGCAACGGATGAATCCACACTTGGTGCTTGATGCTAAATATTTCGGGTAGAGGGACAGTGTATTGACTCCCATATAACTATAGTATTTCATGGTAATGAAAGAGCTTGTCACTCAGTGCAACAGCGTGGTTCACTGATGTGTGTTTAATAGTTGTTGGACAACACCTGAGCTCTGTGATACACACACAGTACTTGTTAGTGTGGAATATGTTCACTGCGGGTTTGGATCTTCTTAAAGGATCTGTTTTTTCACACAAAGATGAGCAGATGTTATTGTTTTTCTCTCAGTATCTGACTGTTATTGTGCCCTTTTATCAGATTCTGGGAATGTGGCTCACATATCGCTATAGGAACCAGAAGGACCCCCGAGCCAACCCCAGTGCTTTCCTGTGAGATGGCACCAGCTTCAGCCCTTCTCACCTCTCCACCTCTATGGACTTTCTCTGGGCCTTAACTGTAAATACAACACTGACTTAAGTGTTTCCACTGGCAGCTGCAGCCATGCTGTTATTATGATGTGCGTTTTTTTTTAAGAGTGAAGTGTGTTCTGAAAACAAGTGGTTGTGTTTGAAGGAAGAACACATCTGTTGCCTCCAGTGTGACAGCTCTGCATAAGAAAAGTGTATGAACATATACAGTTAGTACACTGAGCACTTGTGTGTGTAAAAAGAGGCAATATTGTCTACAGCAGTCTGCTGTATATTCCAGAAGTATTTATGCAGCCTGCCTGATGTTGACTCTGAACACTGTTTTATTCCTTTGGTTGTTGTTTCTTTGTCAGCCCCATTGAATGCAACAATCTGCTGCAAATATGAGCTGCTGTATGAGAGCTACAGTTTTGATTGTGTAAACCACCTGTCTGAGCCTTTGTACTGTAAACTGCAATAAAACACTGATGGAAGAGGGATCTGGACTTACTAACAGCACTGTGGCAGGAGGTAAGGAAAGCTAGAGAGGAATACCCCAAAGCAAGGGTAACTGTATCATCTCTGTTACCCAAAACTGACGCATCTCAACACAATTAACACAATCAGTGCTGAGATTATAAAGAAATGTAATTAGCTGCTGAATGTCCATGTAATTTTCACTACTTCTGATGCACGTGTCAAATTTTGTGAGTTTCAAATTTGGTAGGCACATGAAATCTCCAGACCAGCACCTACCGAACGATTCTTGGCACCATGCCCTGTGCCTAACAGGAAGATAGCCATTTTGAGTCAGTTTCCATTTGAAGTGCATCTTTTTATGCCTTAGCCGTAGCCGTATTTTCAGGTTGTCCATCCATCCCTCTCTCATGAACGCAATGAACACCTGAAGGGAATTTCTTCAAATTTGACACAAATGTCCACTTGGACTGAGGAATAAACTGATTAGAATTTGGTGGTCGGAGGTCAAAGGTCAAGGTCAGTCACAAAATATGTTTTTAGCCGTAACTCAAGAATCCATCCATCCATCCATTTTTCTGCTTATCCAGGGCCAGGTTATGGGGGCAGCAAGCTGAGCAAACCTATGATATGTAATCCCTCCAGCGTGCTCTGGGTCTACACCAGGGCCTCCTACCAGTGGGACGTGCGCGGGACACCTTCAGCAGGAGGCGCCCAGGAGGCATCCTAGTCAGGTGCCCAAACTACCTCAAATGACCCCTTTTGACACGAAGGAGCAGCAGCTGTACTCCGAGCTCCCTCCGGATGTCCGAGCTCCTCACCCTATCTCTAAGGCTGAGCCCAGCCACCCCACGGAGGACACTCATTTCTGCCGCTCGTATCCACAATCTCATTCTTTCGGTCAGTACCCAGAGCTCATGACCATAGGTGAGGATTGGGACGTAGATGGAAAGCTTTGCCTTCCGGCTCAGCTCTCTCTTTACCAAGACAGACCAGCACAGCACCTGCATCATTGCAGAAGCCGCACCGACGCGCTTATGCATCTCATGCTTCATTCTACCCTTACTCATGAACAAGACCCCAAGGTACTTGAATTCCCTTGCCTGAGGCAGTAGCTTTCCCCCAACCCAGAGAGGGAAATCCACCGGTTTCCGGCAGAGAACCATGGCCTCAGACTTGGAGGTGCTGACTCTCATCCCAACTGCTTCACATTCAGCTGCACACCGACCCAGTGCATGCTGGAGGTCACGGTATGATTGAGCCAACAGAACCACATCATCTGCGAAAAGCAGAGATGCAATTCTGAAGTCCCCAAACGGACCCCTTCCACCCCCTGGCTGCGCCTTGAGATCCTGTCCATGAAAATCACAAACAGGATTGGTGACAAGGGACCGGATGGCTCGTAGCAGCGAGTTCTCCCTCTCTGCTGAGCACAGCCTGAGACAAGCCCTGCTTTTCCTTCCTGAGTCGGCTAACGGTATATAAATAACAATTTGCCTACATATGACATCCCTCTGTCCTTCGGACCCTCACAGCGGATGAGGAAAAACTCCCCCCCAAAAAAAACTTTAATGGGGAAAAAAATGGTAGAAACCTCAGGAAGAGCAGCTGAGGAGGGATCCCTCTTCCAGGACGGACAGATGTGCAATAGATGTCATACAGAAAAGATCAGCATAATAAATTAACAGTAATCCTTATACAAAATGATACATGAAGAGAGACAGAGAGAGATGCAGGACAGACATTAGTGACAGTTTCTTACAACAACATTAATTTAAGTAATAATATGATAATAATTATGGCTATTGTGGTACAATATGTTGTAGGTATATATTAATATACGATAGTATATGTGTGTGATCATATGTGTATCATATGTGTATAATAACAGTAGAAGTATGACTAATGATAACAGCAGCAGCAGGAGGCATCAGGCAGGACCACAGCAGCAGCACAACCACACACGTCACACCATCCAGGCACCGCTGCGATATGAGTTAACCTGTGAGACAGTGGAGCACAAAGGCTCCGGAGAAGAAGCCGAGTTAGTGACATGCAGTAGAGCTGAGTTAGTGAGATGCAGTAACAGGACATGAGTGTTGGCAAAGGAGAGAGAGAGAGGAGAGTCCACCAGCAGGTTTTTCGGGTGCCGCCACAACAGGCACCAACAACCCTCTGACCACAGCTCCTAGCAGCCTCCTCCACAATGGAGGCTTTGAACCACTCAGACTCCATGTCCCAACCTCCCCCGGAATACACAAGAAATTCTTCCGGAGGTGGGAATTGAAGACCCCACGGACAGGGGCCTCAGCCAGACGTTCCCAGTTCACCCTCACTACACGTTTGGGTTTACCAAGTCTATCCGGCAGCCTCCCCTGCCATCTGATCCAACTCACCACCAGGTGGTGATCAGTTGACAGCTCTGCTCCTCTCTTCACCCAAGTGTCCAAGACACATGGCTGCAGCTCTGATGATACAACCACAAGATCGATCATTGATCCTAGGGTGTTCTGTTATCAGGTACACTTATGAACCTCCCTGTACTTGAACATGGTCAATCAATCAATTCAATCAATTTTATTTATAAAGCCCAATATCACAAATCACAATTTGCCTCACAGGGCTTTACAGTATACGACATCCCTCTGTCCTTAGGGCCCTCGTAGCGGATAAGGAAAAACTCCCCCCAAAAAAACCTTTAACGGGGGAAAAAAAAACAGTAGAAACCTCAGGAAGAGCAGCTGAGGAGGGATCCCTCTTCCAGGACGGACAGACGTGCAATAGATGTCGAACAGAACAGATCAACATAATAAATTAACAGTAATCTGTATGACACAATGAGACAGAAAGAGAGACAGAGACAGAAAGAGATGCAGGACAGATGGTAACGGTAATAGCTTACAACAACATTAATGAAAGTAAGAATATTATAATTAAAATTCTGGCTACTGTGGTACACTATGCTAAAAGTATATATATTATATTAATATATGATAGTATACATTGGTGACAATAATCATATGTGTATAATAACAGTAGAAGTATGACTAATGATAACAGCAGCAGCAGGAGGCATCTGGCAGGATCACGGCAGCAGCACAACCTCACACGTCACACTATCCAGGCACCGCTGCAATATAAGTTAACCTGCAAGACACGGCACGACACCTTTAGGGACCACGAGTAACCCTGCATTCTCAGAGCGCAGTGTTCTGGTGGGATAATATGGCACTATGAGCTCTCTAAGATATGATGGAGCCTGACCATTTAGGGCTTTATAAGTTAACAGTAGGATTTTAAATTCAATTCGGGATTTTCCAGGGAGCCAGTGCAGAGAAGCTAAAACAGGAGAAATATGATCTTGTTTCTTAGTTCCTGTTAGTACATGTGCTTAAAAACTTACTCAAGCTACCTGATAATAGGGAATTACAGTAATCCAGTCTAGAGGTAACAAAAGCATGGACCAATTTTTCTGCATCTTTTCGGGTCAGGATAGACCTAATTTTCGCAATATTACGCAGATGAAAAAATGCAGTCCATGAGGTTTGTTTTAGATGACAATTAAAAGACAAATCTTGATCAAATATTACTTCGAGGTTTCTTACAGTAGCGCTAGAGGCCAGAGCAATGCCATCTAGAGAAACTATGTCATCAGATAAAGAGTCTTCATTTTTGTCTGAATTTAACATCAGGAAATTGGTGCTCATCCAGGTTTTTATGTCTTTAAGGCAGTTACGAAGTTTAGTTAATTGATTAGTTTCTTCTGGCTTTATTGATAAATACAACTGTTTATCTTCCGCATAACAATGGAAATTTACAGAGTGATTTCTATTGATTTTACCTAAGGGAAGCATAAATAGAGTAAATAGGATTGGACCAAGCACAGAACCTTGCGGAACTCCAAAACAAACTTCAGGACCTCAGGATGATTCATCATGAACGTGAACAAACTGAAAACAATCAGGTAAATAAGATTTAAACCAGCTTAGTGCAGAACATTTTGGCCAATTAAATGTTCCAGTATCTGTAGCAGAATTTGATTGTCAATTTTGTGAAACGCCACACTAAGATCTAATAAAACAAGTACAGAGACGAGTCCTTTGTCTGAAGCAATCAGAAGGTCATTTGTAATTTTAACCAGTGCTGTCTAGTGCTATGATGCACTCTAAATTCTGACTGAAATTCCTCAAATAAATTATTATCATGGAGAAAATCACACAGCTGGTCTGCGACTACTTTCTCAAGGATCTTTGAAAGAAAGGGAAGATTAGATATTGGTCTATAGTTGGCTAAGACCTCTGGATCCAGGGTGGGCTTTTTTAGGAGAGGATTTATTACAGCTACCTTAAAAGACTGTGGTACATAGCCTGTTAATAAGGATATATTGATCATGTCTAATAAGTGAGTGTTAACTAAAGGTAAGACTTCCTTAAAGCTATAGTTGTTAATGTTGGAGAGCTAGCAAGATTTGAAAGTGGCACCTCCTCTAATCTCCACCCCCTCCTCCCCCTCCCGTCACTTGCTCCGTCCAAAGCCACGGCTCCACAAACTTGAACGCGCATCCTGCAGTAGGTAGGAGTCAGCAGGGCAGAGGAGAGCCGAGTAAAATAACAAATCCCCCTGATGCAAACAAATAATTACAGAAGGACAGCAATCTCTGCGTCACTTTTCAGGCCCTTCAGCTCCCTTGGTTGTCTCCACCGTTCAAAAGCTGCACCAATGATGACAACTGGTTTGTCCTCTCGCTTTATCCAAAGCGTCACAGCCTTTTCTGCCTCCGACTTTCTTTTCTCAGCCTGTTTAGCGGGGTGAGCTGTTACAAGTAACGCTGGAAGTGGTACTTTTGGCTGCATTTTCTCTGCCATTGTTCAGCAAACTCCTGCTAACTCCGTATTTCTGCTGAGGATTGTGCTGAATATTTCCGGCAACGGTGACATGTGATGAGTGCACGCAGGGAGGAGGGAGGGAGGGACGGAGGGGGGCTTGGGCAGGACGAGACATGAAGGCATCTGATTGGCTCAATCCATTCGCACCAAGTGGCAGGGATTGGTCAAAGTTTTTACAGGCCTGCAGCTGCCACAGAGGTCGGATTTTTTTCATCCCATTTTCTGAACACACTGGGTCTCATTCATGAATAGTGAGTAAATCTGTGTGTAGATTTGCACATAAAAGCCTACGCTACTAAAAACCTACTCTGGAATCAGGAACGCCCCGGGAAATTCAGATTTGATCGTAAACACGTGTATGATCATGAAAGCCAATTTATTGTAAAGTGACAGCGGAAGAAGATTCATTTGTGGGGTTTTGAATGAAGTGGGAATGAAGTTTTGAATGAAGAGGGAATGGGAAACCAGAGATGTTTTGTGCGTAATGGATAAACTTTAAATCAGTGCTGGCTGTCGGGATGTAGAGCTATTTAACATTTATTTTAACAAATGATACGGATAACATATAGCCTACAGCAGTTTTGTGTGCATCCTCTTCAAATTATTTGAATCTTAATAGCCTAAAGCTCTGTTTTATACAACGTAAATTCAAAAAGCCACAAAAAAAAAAAAAAAAACCAAAAAAAAAAAACCGTGTTGTCTCAAATAATTCTTTCAGCTGGAGCTGGTGCTCCTTCGTGGCTCCACTATCTGCTGCTCCTGCTGCCCCTGCTGAACCCAGGCACCGAGGCAGAAGAGACTGTGATCCGGCTGTCCTTACGGATATTTTTATTATCATCATTCAATGTGGAGAAAGAATGTGTAATCTATTGAGTCGATTTACATAAATAATTCACAATCATGAACCTAATCTGGATCTTAAACCTGCTAATTTAACTAGGTGTGTTATATTTTTAATATTTTTGTCATGTTTAGATTATGTGTTTCAAAGGCATCTGTGTATTGTGCACATAACAGAGCGCAGTACGAATTAAAATTGTAATTCCCAATAGTGAAAAGCAATATTTATGTGCTTTATTAAATTTACACAAGCACTACGAGTGGTCAGGAGCAGGAGTAGATTTTGTTAGTAGCTACGAAAAGATCAGAGCTACAAAAATATTGATGAATGCGGACATGCACGTAAATTTCCATCTGCGAACAGTTTATACACAAATTCCTTCTGCTCACGTTTCATGAATGAGACCCAATATGTATTGACTACTCTCAGGATAGAATGACCATTTCACCCAGTATAACAAAAAGTGTTTCTGAACAGGATTACCAACTATAGCTTTAAGTAGCCTTGTTGGGATGGGGTCTAAGAGACACGTTGATGATTTAGATGAAGAAATCATTGCGGTCAATTGTTGATGAGAAATATGGGAGAAGCAATCTAATTAGGTCTTACAGCTGTGTTTGAGGGCAGATAGGCACTATCTGAGGACAGGAGGTCATGAATTTTGCCTCTAATAGTTAGAATTTTGTCATTAAAAAAGCTCATAAAAACATTACTGCTAAGGGCTAAAGAAATACAAGGCTCAATAGAGCTGTGACTCTCAGTCAGCCTGGCTACAGTGCTGAAAAGAAACCTGGGGTTGTTCTTATTTTCTTCTATTAAAGCTGAGTAATAGTTTGCTCTAAACGAGATTCTTCCAGTTTGGTTAATCGCCAATTCCTTTCAAATTTTCGCAATATTTGTTTTAACTTACGGGTTTGAGAGTTATACCAAGGAGAAACTTTCTTTGCTTTGTTAACTTCTTTTTAAGAGGTGCTACGGAGTCAAGTGTTGTTCGCAGTGAGCCTACGGCGTTATCGACAAGATGATCAATTCGGGAGAGGTTAAAGTCGGTACGTGAAACCTCTGTTACTGAAGTACATGGTATTAAATTAAGGAAAGGAGGAATCATTCCCTTTCATCATTTCCAAGTTTTGCGACAGCAGTATCTGATAAACATCTAGTATAGTAACTGTTGCTGAGTGGCAGGTAATCGAGTAAAAAGAAATCAAAAGTAATCAAATAATGATCCGATAGCGAGGGATTCTGTGGAAAGACTGTTAGGTTATCAATTTCAATTCCATACGTCAGAACTAGATTGAGGGTATGGTTCAGGGTTTATGTACACCCTGACTGAAGCCAGTGGAGTCCAATAATGAAATAAACACGGTAGCCAGGGAGTCATTATCAACGTCAAAGTGAATGTTAAAATCGCCTACAATAATAACTTTATCTGATTTAAGAACTCTGAGAATTCAGATACAAATTCAGAATACAGGCCAGGACCACAGTACATTATAACAAATAAAAGTGGCTGCAAGGTTTTGAATGAGTAAAAGACTAAGAACGAGGCTTTCAAATGAATTATAGTCTAGTTTAGGTTTAGGGCGGATTAACAGACTAGAGTTAAAAATGGCTGCAACTCCCTCTCCTCGGCTGCTGCCTCGAGGAATGTGGGTATTACTATGACTGGGAGGAGTGGATTCATTTAGACTGGCATATTTATCTCTACACAGCCAGGTTTCAGTGAGGCTGAGTAAATCAATATGATAAATCAATATGATCATCTGATATTAATTTGTTTACTAACACTGCTTGATGATAGAGACCTTATATTTAACAGTCACAACACATTTAATTAACACATTTAATTCTCCTGTTTTGTCTTTCTGTCACAGAAGAGGTTTTAATTTTTATGAGGTTGTTATGCACAACTCCTCTTTGTTTAATTTTAGATTTTGATAATTTAGGTGGTCGGGGGACAGACACCGTTTGTATAAAACTATGGGTGGGTAACAGCACTAGAAGCTCAGAGAAGCGTCTAAGACTGCGACGCTAAGTCCTGGTCTCAACTCTCCTAGATATGAGAGCAGCTCCATCCAAAGTGGGATGAATGCCATCTCTTCTAGTAAGACCAGGTTTTCCCCAGAAGGTTTGCCAGTGGTTAATGAAACCCACATTGTTTCCTGGACACCACCTGGACAGCCAGCGATTAAATGATGACATACGGCTAAACATGTGGTCAGATTTGGGAGGCGTCCAGAGAAAACTACAGAGTCTGATATAGTTTTTGCGTATTCACACACCGAGGCAACATTAATTTTAGTGACCTCCGAATGGTGTAACCGGGTGTCATTGCCGCCGACATGAATAACGATCTTACTAAATCTACATTTACTACACTTCTCACGGACAGTTACCCAGCCTCCTGGCAGAGGCATAACTAAACATCTGGCACACCGAGCAAGAAAGAGCAGGAGGAGAAGCCATCGCCAACTATTAAGCTAATGTAGCTAACAAGGCTAATAATGTGCAAACAACAGCTAAGAGATTAGCAAGAAAGTCATAAAAAGGAGATTAGCTATAAGTGCTTAAACAGAACTAGTGTGGGTTAAGACTTGAATTAGACGTTAAGCAACCGAAGTAAGGAAAAAACAGAAAGAAAGCTAGAAGAATGCGCCAGAGCAGCACAGAGACGTTCTCACAGAAAACACAGCAAATGACACAACTTGCTTACCGTAATACATCAGCACGTCCACGTCTATAGATAGTCCATGACTCCCATAGAATGGTAAATGGATGGACCTGCATTTGTATAGCGCCTTTCTAGTCATCTGACCACTCAAAGTGCTTTTTACACTACGAGTCACATTCACCCATTCACACACTGGTGGCCTGGGCCAGGGGCGAAAATCCCATTTCATAGTTGGGGAGGACAATAAACAGTAAAATTTTAGAGAATAATTCCAGGGGAGGACAGGGAAAAAAAGTTGTAGCCTGTCTTTTATACAGCATCTTTTACCGCAATTTGACGCTTTAATCTTCTCTATCTCTCCAACAGGCAGGCATAGGACCTTTCTTAGCACTGGCTGAGTCCACCTGCACATGTCCAGATTAAAACAAAATGATTAAAATCAAATTAACATGTACACATGTAATGAATAAAGTAATTATCAGGCAAAAATCTAAGTTTGTTTATCAGATTTCTCATAATCAGATAACTGCCTTTTTCCAGATGAAAGATATCAGATTATGCTATTTACACACCACCTTTATCTCTCTCTCTCTCTCTCTCTCTCTCTCTCTCTCTCTCTCTCTCTCTCTCTCTCTTATTCTCCTTTGAAACCTGTCTTGCAATGTTGAGCTGTCAGCATGTTCGTTTATTTACCGGCAGTGAGATCATACATTTATAAAATGTTTGAAAGAAAAGTAAGTAAGATAATGTGTAATACTGAATATTTTGTTTGTTTACAAAGTACTTTGAATTTTGAAACCTGTTTTATTGACCAGTTCGTAATAAATTACTTTTTTTGGACTTTATCTCAGCATTGCAAGTTATTGATAACAAGAGAGTCAAGACTCAAGCCAGCAGCAGCCACATGTAGAAAAGTGGATATACAGTGAATGTCTGTGATTATGAGAAATGGCTTAACAACTAAACATTTCCTGCAATTAAACTGGTAAACTGGTTTATAAACAGTGTGCTGTGAGATCTGCCTCTGCACACCTCACAACCGTGCCTAATAGTTGCGCTTAATGACCGCTCCTTGTCGGTTAAACTGCATGTCTTTCATGTTTGTCTCACTGACAGGTGGAGAGCCTACAGACAGGTACCCATTAGCTACGAGCCACTCCGCCACTGACTGCTCTTGTCCTGTCCACTCCCTCTCCTTTCTCTCCTGTCCTCTCTGACTATCACTAAACTCTGAGCTTAATCATTATAGCAGCACTCGTAAATGGGTAGGCTTTTGAACAATGCAGGAGAAATGTTGTAGACAGTTTATATTATCAGCCTGGGCCTGGGGCTTGTTGTAACAGTAAATGGGACGTGTTGTAACTTGTGTAAGTTAAACTGTGTCTGTGTGAGTGTAAATCTTACCCCGCAATGTGTGATGTGGGCAGCCGGGTCCAGCCACACGCTGCTACTGCTGCCAAGTACTAGCCCTGCCTGTTGGAAAGAGTGTGGGATATACCACTACTAGGAATGGGAGGGGGGATTTAAATAGCACATTATTGTGCGATTATAATGAGCACCGCTTACACTGTGCTTTCAATAAATACTACTGCATTGTTCAAAAATTGTTAATTGTGTCTCACATTATTCTAGGGGGGGGCAGCTTTACTGAAGGGGGGGGGGGGATTTCCACCCAGCCATACAAGGTGCCACCTGCTTCTCAGTTTTAACCAACTCACATACCGATGGAACAGCCAACGGGACCAATTTAGGGTAGAGTATCTTGCTCAAGCATACTTCGACATGCAGACTGGAGGAGCTGGGGATCGAACCACTGATCTTTTGATTGGTGGATGAACCGCTCTACTTCTGAACCACAGCCACCCAAAAGTCCATTAACAAAACACCACTCAGGTTCAGATCAGGCAGGCCATTCCTCCCAATCACCCCCCTCCAGGTTTCTCCGTCATTGCCCACGTGAGTGTTGAAGTCCCCCAGGAGAACTATGGAGTCCCGAGCCAGCACCCTTTGCAGGACGCCGCCAAGAGACTCCCAAGAAGGCCGGGTACTCCACACTGCTGTTCAGTGCGTACACACAAACAACAGTCAGAGACCTTCTCTTTGCGACCCACAGTCGCATCAAGGCAACCCTCTCGTTCTCTGGGGAGAACCCCAACACAGCACAATCAGGGCTTGTGAGTAGGGACACGCAAACCCCTTCCACCACATTAAGGTGGTGATTCTCTTATGCTTATTTGTTCTTATGCTAATTTTTACATGCTAACTCTTATGCTTACAAGGATCTGAGTTTCAAAAAAGATTTGACTGGTGTGTGGAAGCATACAACAACGGGGTGGTGATTCCAGTTGTTTTTTTGTTTTGTTTTTTGGTAACAATTTATATTAAGGTACTGTAATAAGCATTAATTAATGCTTAATAAGCACCAATTAACAGTTAATCAGCACTTTTAAGACAGAATAAGAGGTTCATTGCCATTAATAAGACTATATAAGTGTTAATTATTATTGCATATAGGAGCATTATAAGCACTTAATAGAAACTTGATAACAGTTTACAAAGCTATCCTAAATATTAAGAAGAAGTCCATTCAATTATGATTTATAAGGGTTAATTATAGAATAATAACCACATTTATTCCTGGTTTATAAGACACTTTAAGACGCTATCAGATTAAATTAGTAAGGTGTTATTAATAGTATTAATGATCCTTTGCAGCTACCAGATCTAAAGTGGGAACAGTGTCGTATAAAGGTTAATAAACTATAAATATGCTCTCAGGGCTCGAAACTAACGGTGTCCCGACGGCCCGGGGACTATAAAAATTGCTACTGGGACACAAAGATGATGTGTCTGGGACAATTCCGGGACAGCAACAAAACAAAAAAAGTCAAAGCAATATCGAAATGGGTGTTATTTACAACATCATTACGTATGGGTATCTGAACGTCCCTTTTGTCGCTTGAATAATTTCAATAAAAACTTATGAACAGCAAAAATACAGTGGCTTTTGCTGCACCTGATCTGAGAGGGACCCAGCTTCAGACATGATGGCGGACATGGGCGCCACCATATATCCAAACCATACTGGAAGTCCAATCCCGGAAGTTGGTCTGTGTGTGTATTATTCGCCAAAGAAGAGGAAGAAGACAACTGAGAAGACGAAGACAAGAATGCAAACAATACACGCACGACTAAGAGAAAGAGCGGTAAGGGAACGAGTCTTTTAATTATTAGAATTAGACAACTTTATTGTCATTGTACATTGTACAACGAAATTCTGCTACTGCACTAGCAGTACTAGCTAGTAGCTAGTACTAGCATAGAGTAACAATTCCTCTTGATTCCTGTGTTATGTTCTCTAAGATGCAATTCTACGTAATGTATACGTCTATGTGGGGAATCTCGGCATGCACAAATTACTACCACCAGATGGTGGGTTTAGCTACATTTGTTGTGTAAAAACGAGGGCATGATTGGTATTAACTTAACGTTAGCTGCTCAAGGTCTGTTGTGCTCCCTTTATCAATGTCTGTGTGTAAACAGTGTTAATGTTGGTCAGAGACTATTACTGCCCTCGCTTGATGTGTTGGTTCATTTAGATGTGTAGTTATGTGTTCCTCTGCTTTTTGGTGTGTTGTGGTGTAAAACATCAATGCACACACTCACTGCACACAAGCCACTTTTTCCCAATTTTTGGTTCGCCTGGTCTCCTTGGGTATTAATGCTTGTATAACCTCAACACTGCTCAATCAAGTTCTATACATCTTTTTTTCCCCGGAGATAATCTAAAAATAGTAATAGTGATAGTCGTCTCATATGGTATACAACATGAGTGACCCCCGAGGGTTAACAGGGTCAGATAAATAACGTATACATAGCCCCGGGTGTCTGCAAAAAATACATTTGTATACTGTTTTAGTAATGCAGAGCACTAATACACATACACTTGTGGATACATAAATAGCTGTAATGCGTCCGCCACCATGAGTCCATTAGATCGGTAAAATATGGTTGATGTTCAGTATGTTTTCCAGTAACAATGTTGATTGACTTCTCCTTTTTTCAGATGCACCCCTTTATTTTGAGTGACGAAGCCAGTCCGTGGCACACAACCCTTTCACCATCCGAGTTTGGGTGTCCTCTCTGCCCCAAATTTAAAACCAAAAATTAGAGTAGATCCAGAGGCACCTGAAAAACCATACGGAAAATGCAGTTCATTTCCATGGTATGTTGACGACAAGTATCTGTTTGAGATCATATACTTCTACATTTAACAGTAATGTTTAACGATATTTGTTTGGGACAAAACAAGACATTTTAGGCTGCATCTTGGGATTTGTGGAACAGTGGTTGACATTTTATACCATTTTCTTACATTTTATAGACCAAACAAATAAATTATTTTACTGTTTTTCCTTTTTTTTTTTCTTTTTTTTTTTTTCTACTTTTGAGATTGATATGGATATCTGGAACAAAAACTTGTTCACGAAAAGAGAGAGGACTCCAAGTCTACTTCTTTATGTTGCCAGTACAATAGTGTAATATTGTGTTTGCATGTGTTCCTGAATAGAATACATCTGCCAATATGACAATCTAATTACGTTCATTTAATAGTTAAATAGTTACAATTAACCATACCGATGTCAGAGTAAGTATGACATTTGTTGCGTCCATGGCTTTCAGTTATTTTGAATGACCTGATAGTAATCTGCATGTTGCAACTGTAGCCCAAGAAATTAAAGTGCTCACCTTATTTAATCTTTGTTAAAATTTAATCCAACTAAAATTTATGTGTTTGCTGATTTTCTGCAATTTTTGTAGGTTTAACTTGTTGAGGTCAATGTTATTCCAAACAAAACATGATTTTATTCAAAATAATTGTTGAAATAATTGTATTATCATTATTATTAATAATAATAATAATACATATATATATGTATATATAGATATAGATATTGCTAAAATAAATACTATAAAAAAATAGACTTGAAAACCAACTTCTGGGGAAAAAAACAAAACAAAAAAATGACTTCTGGTATGGACGTCCAGTATGTATGCAACTTCCGGTACAGACTTCCAGTATCACGAATAAGATTAACTTCCAGTATGGACTTCCGGTATGGATTGGATATATGGCGGCAGCTGGGTACTCTTGCCTGATCTGGTTCCACATGCGCGCACTTGCACACACACACACACACACACACACACACACACACACACACACACACACTATGAGGGGTCAAACGTTTCACCCAACCACACTACAACGCGTCACTTGCGCCTACTTAGGACACCTCAGATCTGATCAAACCACGTGAGCGCACGCCTACATTATACATGGCGTTACTATGGAGACATGTGTTAAACACCCACCCACTACATGACGCGCTACATGACGCGCAGGCGTTGTTCGCTGTTCGCTGTACACATCATTAACACTTGAACGTGTCAAATAAGCCTATTTTAGCAAACTGTCTGTCTCCATAGTTTAGCTACACGTGCAGGCAGGCGTGTGTGTGTGTGCTTCGCAAGAGTGGAATGAATAAATGTATCAAGTCGCTGCACACATACGCGTGCATATACACACGCATGATTTTTTTTAATCTTTATTTTATCCTCACAAATCAGAGCTACTGACCACCCTCGATGTCTGGCTGAGGTTTAAAAATATTTAACTAAGATAATGTATAGGCTACAACAGCCTAATTGTGAATATATAGCTTATTATTGAATTGGATCCTAAATGCTGCAAACCTCCATCTGTATGTTTTTAATCAACATAATCAACAGTTGTGTTTTCATAAACGTTTTTTTTTTTTTGCATTTTGCCCTTTTGCGAATTAGACTGTTTGTGGAAACAGCTTTTCAGACATCCAGAACTGACCCCCTTTCCACGAGAGCGGCTAATAGAGCTTAGATCGGGCCCAAAAAATCCAGCCCGACTCGGCCCGAGCCCGTGCATGTTATGTCCGGACCGGCCGGCCGTCCAATTAACTGTAACTGTGGGCCCGAGCCCGATTTAAACCTGACATTTTTCAATAAGGCTGGCTGTTATAATTAAGAGTAGGCTATTAAACCGCAATTCTTGTTATTTGAATGGCGAAACGTGGAAGCATGATTATGTAATAAAACAGGTGTTTATTTTAGGATGCAGGTGGTGAAGGGCTGTGCGCACACAATGTCCCAACAGGGGACAGCCCTCCATTTCGAAACCCCCCCACTCCGAAATCGATTTTCAAGTCCATATGGACTTTCCTGCATCAAACACTGCCGCCCGCTCTCCGTCACTCGCACAATTCTGAAATTCGCTGTACTACAAAAGCTTGAAATGAACATTCAACTCATTGTTTTTTATTTAAAATATGTCACTGTCTTCATTTATTGTGTATAATTTCTCTAGCAGCAAACACATTTTAAAGAAGACGTTTGTCAGGCCTTTGTACGCGCGCTGTCCGTGGTGCTGTAATCCCCACTGGCAGGGGCGGATCTGGAAAAATATTTATGGGGTGGCAAGAGGGGGGCAGGAATTTTTGAGGGGTGGCAACATATGGCAGACGTATTTAATCACAGTTATCACAGTTTGATGAGAAATAGTATGTTCACACTATATAAGGGCACGGGCTGCCATTTACAAACTCATACAGACAAACTTAATCTCATGCAATCAATGTCTTGCATTTGAGGTTTCATGTGAAACAGTTCATATTAGGAATAAGTGTTGAAGGAGGTTCAACAAATCCTGAGTCTAACCCTGAACTCTGAGTTGATTTACCCTGAGATGGGAAACTCTGAGTTAAGGTGTGTTCACACCAGACCTGTTTTTTTTTTTCGCTAGCGACGAGTTTACATACAAAGTCAATGCAAATGGGCGATTGAGCGTATATTCGCCCGGGAGAAAAGTCGCTCGGGCTCTGAGCGACAGCGACAGAGCGGTTTTTCGCTCGTCGCTTGAGATGAGAAATCTAATCTGGAGCGGTTTTTCGCTGGGTCCTGTCACTTGCAGCTCAACGCTGATTGGCTGCTGTAATCCCGGAATCCCAGGGGGTGCTTGACTGTCATGACATGTCAGCTTCATTAAAAGTATAGCTGCACATTAAAGGGACATTGTGTAACATTTTCAGTTGTTTATTGGCAAAAATTGATGTCTGCATTCATAAATATGTCATCACTGGTGTACTATTACCTCCACCAATAATCTGCCTTATTCTTGTTAAAGGAGAATTTCGGATTTGTTTGTACATAAGTCGTCTGTGGGGTTCCATGATGTTTCGCCATCTTGAGAATACACCCGCCAGCAAGGGACATACAGCACTGCCTTCGGCATTTTAGTTGAGAGCCAGGCCAGCACTGCGTGACTGAGGAGTCGAAGGAGAGGAGCACGAGGCGCTTCGCTACTACCCTGGCAAATTTGAAACTAAGTCTCACTCTTTGAGCATAATGCAGGATCATGCATATGCAGCATCATGGAAGACGGAATCCTCGTCGCCAAGAAAGCGCAAAAGGGAATAGAAAAGGCAGTGTGACCGGCGAATTTAAAAAAACACGAAGGCCCACATCGGGGTAGCCTTTCCCAGGTAGAGAGAGCTGCTGAGGGAGAATGGTAATGCAATCACAGGCCAGCGCTGCTGTTGGCTGTTAGCCGATGTTAGCCGTTAGCCGCTGTTAGCGCTGGCCTGTGATTGTATTACCTTTCTCCTTCAGCAGCTCTCTCCACCTGGGAAAGGCAACCCCAATGCTGAGCCTTGTTTTTTTAATTCGCCGGTCACGCTGCCTTTTTGATTCCCTTTTGCACTTTCTTGGCGACAAGGATTCCGTCTCCCGTGATGCTGCATAATACATGATCCTGCATTATGCTCAAAGAGTGGGACTTTGTTATGCGGCAGTAGTGCCGCTGGCCACTGTAGGAGCCTGAATGAATACTCCATGTAGTATCAGATGACATGGTTTCATCAGTGTTATCATAGCTTTTTGGTACACAGCGGCTACAGTTGTTGCAATACGTGTTTGAAACAGTGAGGCGCTAGAGTGTGCTATCTGTTTGAATGCAATATATGATTTCAAGTTAGATGGGAGAAATTCCTACACACTGGCTTTAAAAGCAACAATAGATGTAAAAACACACAGACACAATACATCTGTGATCAGTCCCCTAATTTAATTTTAACAATTTTTTTTTTTTTAACAACGTTTTATTTTATGGAAGTGATCAATGTAAGTGCACTTGTCCTAGAGCCTTTAAGTTACAAAAATTAAACTCACTACACCTCTGAGCATTTATACCTCCGACCGCAATTATACATTTTGATACATACAGGTAGGCTATATACATATTGCAAAACTCTGTCAAAGTACACCAAGGCATACATTTTTGTTTCCAAATGTTTATTTGAAAACAAAACCATTCATACGTTCAATAAAAAAATATTTTGTTAATAAAAAAAAACGAATGTAATCTCAACAGTGACCGCGCCAGCCGGCGGGACTGCGGCGCTTGGAGGAGCGCTGTAATCCTGGCGAGCCTAGTGTAAAGCACCACAGACAGCGTCAATGCCTGAGTCAGAGCATGTGAGCGGAGTTGGAGCTGGAGCTGCCTCAACCATAGGTTACTAGTAGGAAGAAAAATGGCTGCTCAAAAAACTGTCACTGTCAGCTGCCTCCAAGCACCGCAACGATCTGCCAGACCGTCATATGCAACTTCATTGTTTATGTTGCCCGTGTGTTCAGAAGTACAATGCATTTGAGTAATTTCCGAGACATTATGATAAAATAAAAAAAATATTACAGACTACAGTGTAGAATAGGACTGACAACCTCTCCAATGTCTCATGTTAATTAATTAACACTATTTGTCGCTTTTTTATAATGCCTTTCTTTCTTTCTTTTTTTTTTGGCTGCTGCTGCGCTACTGTACCGTGTCTCCAGTTGAAAGTGGTGATTTGCTAAATACATTCTACAATAATAAATTAGATTAACTTTTGGTCTATAATACTGTTTTTATATATTACGCATTTTCATGAAAAAAAACCCTTAAGAATAAAAGAAATAAACACCGAAATAATTAGTGGAAACTTTTTTTTAAATTGATATTCCTCCTCTCTGATATACTAACACACACACACGCACGCACACGGCTTTGCGGTCACTGTACATTTGTTTTTTATTAATAACAGAGAAAAACCTAACCTGCTCACAGACTCAGTTGTCATGGTGATTGACTCAGAGTTTGATTTACCTCTCTTTCTGGAACTGAAACCCCAGAGTTTCCCTCATCTCAGGGTTAACTTACTCAGAGTTCTTTCTGGAATAGGCTACCTCTCTGGCTCCACTCAGTTTTCCAAACAAAGTAGTCTCTTGCTGCTCTGGCATTATCTAGTGCTGCATTCACTGCAGTTGGACATTGGAGATTCGCGCTCCTAAAAAGGCAAATTGGCCATAACTTTTCTTTGAATACATTGCTGCCAACTGGGGTGGCAGCAGGGGTGGCATGGCTTTCTTTTAGGATGGCAGTTGCCACCTTATGCCACCCCGGTAGATCCGCCCATGCCCACTGGAATTATTCTCTAAAATGTTACTGTTTATTGTCCCCTCCAACTATGAAATGGGATTTTTGCCCCTGGCTGGAACACCGAGCGGCTGACAGCGTGACAGACGCCTGCACACACAAAGCTGGAAAGCGGGAGGACACTCCTAATTCCCCGATCCTTAACTAACCTGGCTACTCCCGGAACTTCTCCATCTACACTGGCTGTGAATGCAATAAAGGTGGCTTCGTTGGGCACTTTACAGCAGCTCCACTTCCCAGAGCCAAACTGTCACTCGCTCGGATCTCCTTTCTCAGTTCGTGCCCTGCAATCAGGTCCAGCTGTGTATGATCAGTCCAGAGTCTCTGTCAGATCCAAAGGTGAACGCATTGTCTTTGATTACTTGTCGCCATGGCAACCAGTCCGCTCAACCCCAGTTCATTAGCCTGCAATATGAATAAATATTGGACGGTGATTAGAAATACCTCCAACATGGTGCAGGGAAACTATTTTTCGGATTGACCCAGGAGCAGTAGCATCGCTATGCTAACTAGCTTGCTATGCTAATCAGACCTGCGTGCGTTTACACGTCATGTGAGCTTTCAGGTTTGATAAATCACTTTGCGTGTGCTAAATTAATATATTTACATTTTCTCCTCCCAGCACATGCATGTAAACGCCCCATATTGCATATTCATTGCAGCAAACGTACTAACTGGATGCAGACGTGCTATTTTGCACCTTTGAAAGACGCAACCCGCACTGTTAGTAAATCAGTTTATACATTTTTTTGCATGTGCAATGACTCTGCACACGTTTTTATACACACAAACCTTTAGTAGATCTGGCCCATAGTGTGTGACTGAAAATCTTTGAACTGAACTGAACAAAGTGATTCAAATCAGCAAAGTGATCCATGAAGTCCACTTCTAGGACTAACAGACTAAACTGTCGGGTCTTAAAAATGGCAAAAAATATTTCATTTTACTTAACAGCTATATCCTACAAAGACAAGCTGACTTGACATGATCCCAAAACCTCTTTTATAATTAAGTCAGGTCATGCTGAATGAATTTAAGTATGTTTTTGTTTTCTGCAGTCTCATTTGATGTCCACAGAGACGAGGATGTTGGTTTAAGGTCCTGACCAATCATCTTGAGCCACGCTCTTTGTGGAGCTCATTCCACAGGACAATAGTCTCTGTTGAGCCTCAGTAACCTGGCAACAGGAAAAGGCTTTCAGTATGCTGTGTGGATCCGCCCATCTGGGATGTTGAACACTCACACACACACACACACACACACACACACACACACACACACACACACACACACACACACACACACACACACACGCACACACACATACACACACACACACACACACAAAACACAGTACTGATCACACAACATGCTCCATTAATAGAGTCCTTGCCAACTCATTGGAATGAAACTCATTTCCACTACTTAAAGATATGTTGGTTCAAGGAAGTTGAAGGAATGATTCTTTCCTGCCAAGTATTTACTAAACTGATTGCACTGTGTAACAAGTGAACAAGAAACACATTGTTAGCTATTTGGCATACTTCCCAGAATGCTTTGTATTGTAGCCGGCAGAACTTTGGTGCCCTTAGCTTGGTCTGTCAGGTTTTTGCTCTTCACGTGCACACCTCATTCTGCAGTAAAGCCTCATTCCCACAGCATGGTACAGCGTGGTTCAATTCAATTCATCTAACTTGGAACACTTATTTTTCTGTATCTGCCATCAAGAAAAATTGTGGATGGTATCTGTGACCTGGGACTTTTATTGGTACAACCTCAGTCCAGGTTCCTAGTGAGCTTAGCTGATACTAGGGGGTGGAGTTAAAACACTGCATAGCACTAGCTGGTCAGAGATGACTTGTCAGTAGCCCAACATGGTGCATCCTGCACAAATTTGCCATTTTTACAACGGACAACAAAGATTTTAAAAAATGGCAGCCTGCAAAAATATTACTTAATGTCTGTCATGGTGTGAATATCGTCATGAATAATAACAACTGTGAAGCTGTATGATAAATTCACGGTCACAGTTAGGTATTTTGACACATCTCAGAATCCTTCATTGTTTGCATGCAGGCATGTAAGAATGCTCCAGGGTGTCTGAGGGCTAAAACACTGGACCTGGTAGATGTTCAGACTCCAATAGTGAAGAAATCTTTATGACGTGTGAAACACACTATAAGGCTGAATCATTGTTCTGGTTCTGGTGCTTCTCTGTCCATACACACAAGCTGTACCAAGAGCTTCTCAGAGCCCACTTGTGTTGTATTTATCAAGTAAAAACAACTGAGTTTATTTTATTATTTACCAAAATGAACATTGAAAAAGACTTTTTTAGTTCATTTATTTTATTTTCCTTGTTCTTAACAGCATAACTGCAATATATCCAGAGTGGAATACCAAAATACAAACACTTGCATTTTGACTTGCGAGTTGATAATGTATATCACTTTGATTATTCCCCTCTTGTGCACATTAATGTCCAGACTTCTATCTTAAAGCAACATTTACCTTTACATTTACCAACATTTACACTTTTCTTTGTTTAGGTTAAAATGCTAAGGTTGATAATAAGGTTAATAAGCTGATGGCACACTAAAATGTAAGTGAATTACACCAGAAATAAAAACTCATAATTGTACCATTCTCATATGGTTCTAAGAAAACTCTGACCAATTGGTCGGAGTTTTCTCCTGTCCTGTCTGTCTTCCCCACGTGGAGGCCTTCTACTGACGTAACCGCTTGCGTAACATCCCCCCACACAGACAACCCCACCATCCTGAGCTAAAAAGGGACGAGATGGTCGCAGAGTTTCTGCTGGACCGGTATTTTTAGTTTGCCTCTAAGTTTGAATCAACATGGCGGCAGCCTCTGCATATATCGGCCAGCCACGTCAACACAGTGCAACAAGATGTTGCACTGTGATGTTGCCCATCTCTCACCCAGCACAACACCCAGGTTCTGGTCCACGCACTTGTCACTTCACGCATAGATTACTGCAACTCCATCCTCACTGGTCTCTGGAACTCTCTGCCCCCCCACATCCATCAGATTGACTCCATTGGACAATTCAAATCACAGCTTAAAACACATCTGTTCAGACTGGCCTATCCAGTTTAATTTTTTGTCATGTATTCTATTTTATTGTTGTACTATCTGTATTTTACTTATTTTTAATGTAGTATTATTCATATTTCCTATGTTTTCACTGTAAGGTGTCCTTGGGTGCTCAGAAAGGCGCCTACAAATAAAATCTATTATTATTATTGTTAATTCTTCAGTGCAATACAGACGTTAGAAACCGCTACAACCGAGAGAGCTCAGGATGCGTAGCAAGCCTGGCCTGCTACGTCGAGCTAGCCCTGAGATGACTGTGGTTTCGCCTGGAGCTGTCCCGATGGGGAGATGCTGGCAGCGCTGTGACCGGACGCGGAAGCACGGAGGGGTTAGCTCTAGGCTAAGAGCTCTAGGTCTAGGCTAAGAGCTAACCCCATCAAACCAGCTGTTCCCAGCGGCCTTCTGGTGAACGTCCACTTGCTGGACACAAAAATGGATTACATAGTCCTGTGGAGATCCACTCACCAAAGAGTGAGGGACTGCTGCGTCCTTGTGTTCACAGACATGGATGAATTGTAAAATATCAGACTCAGGTGTTGAGCTAACGGGGCTAACACTACATAGACTAGACAGGGAGGCTGCATCGTCTGGTAAGCTCCGTGGTGGCGGTCTGGCAATATACACAAAACAATTCATGGTGCTGTGATATGATCTCCCGGTTCTGCTCTCAGGATACTGCAGGGGCGTCTCTAGGATTTTGACACATCCGGGGCTTAGCCCAGAAGAGTTAAGCAGATGCGCGCGCAGAGTGCGCGCCGAAATTTTTAGACATAGAAACATTCTCCACATACCCTACAGGTACCTGCTCTTCTGGACTGAATTGAATTAAGGCATTTCATGGTTACCAGTTAATACCAAATAGGCTAGCAATTTTCACAAACTTCCCTCAATAGCCCTGGCACAAAAATGCCCCATTCATCATGTTTAACATACCAACAGCAACCATTCAGCAACAGTAAACATCTTGTCATGTTCAGTATTTACATTGTTTTACTTTGTACATTTAATGCTCTTTACATACTCATATGTATTTATTCTTTAACATTCTTTAACATAACATACTCTTTAACATAATATTTGTATCTCTTACAGGTCTCAGGTTAGGTCTCTGCTTTAACTGTTCTTAACTCTACCTATTGTCTTTGTTTCTTGTACTTAACTTTTATTAATGTACTCTTTACATCTTTTTTCCTTGTTCATTTGTCTTTAGTTTAACTTCAAACATTTGTCTTGTACAGTATATCTGTCTTAACTTGCACTCTACACTTGACTTTACATCTTGTTTTTCTTTTTCTTTCTTCAGTCATCATGTACAATTAGGTCTCTGCATTAACTCTTACTCTACACCTTACAGACGGATGCTAATAATAACAGATCGTTTTTTTCCCATGTAATATCAACTAGCTGCTAGCTAGCTAACATTAGCTACTTCCCTCTTGTAGTTCCAGCTGCAACACTCTTTTCGAAATTATATATTTATACATAATTTCTATTCCCATTACCTCTTTGATTGCTGACCACCTTTGGGGGGAAAAACATGGAAATCTTTTTTTGTGACATCCCAAAGACAGCTGAACAGCTTGCTGTTGTCAAGCCTGCCTGTTGTCAAGTGCTGTTTTGGGTGAATGACATCACGTGCGACCTGGAGGTGTTAACCACTTGTGTGCCAAAGCCAAAGTAGTGGCTATTTAAAAATTTAATAATAATTGTTACTAAAACCTGTCCAAAAACACTGTTTTATCGAAGCATCAACATAAGATAACCGTAGTTTGAGGATGTGATCTTTTTTTTTTTTTTAAATAAATATTCATATTCGGGGCTAATTAAAAAACATCTGGGGCTTAGCCCTGAATGTTTTAGCCTAGGGACGCCACTGGGATACTGAATGCCGACCTTTTTCATCTTACTATTGCACTATATGTTCTTTCTTGTATGTTGCATGAATTGTTTTTAAATGTTTTGTTTCTTTTTGCTTGGGGTATGTGAAATGTCATTTCGTTTTTGTGCTGCGCATAAAAATGAAGTTCAAAGAAGTTCAGTTCAGTTCATAACGTTATGACAACACAGCATCCAGTTGTGGCTAATGCTAGCCTACTGTAGCGTAGCCTCTGAAACATTAATGTTATCTTCCTTGTGTCTTTCCACTTACTAGTAACATTAATGCTACTATCTAATATTAACACTTTAACCTTATTCTACAACTCATCAGTCATCACTGACTCCGGTTGAGTTTTAAAACTCTGGACCTGCATTTTACTTTCTTGGTTGTAATGTTACATTCGCTCTCCTCTTCTGTGTATCTAACGTTACCTTGCCAACGTCTATGTCTATCATGGACGTAATGAGGACTTAATGGAGGAGGGGGGAGTAGGCCTTTGGAGGGAGGTGGAGTGTCAGGTGGAGGGGGATGGGAATTTGGAGGGAGGCGGGAGTTGTGGATGTTCAATTTTTCTCTAAGTGATGTGTGAAATGCAAGAAAGGTAAGAGTTGTTTCATCTGGTAAATTTGGGAACTGGGGATATCTGCTTCGCATGAAATTTCTAATTTGTAAATAATGGAAGAAATGGGTCTGTAGAATATTACACTTTTGAGTCAGTTGAGTAAATGAGGCAAATACTTCCTTAAAGTATTTTTTTAAGTCCTTAAAATTATGTATACCATTACTGTTCCAAATCCTAAAAGCAGAATCTTTGATAAAATGATAAAATTACACTAAAATTATGTATAACAGAGTTTTCATACAGCTTTGCACACACATTACTCTTGGATGGATTACTCACGAATGCACACATATCACATGAAAGCGCAGTAGCAGAGCTTTCCATTGATACCACACACATCACTGTGCTGTCATCCCATCATGCTATAAATCCAGATTAATTGTCTACAAAACAAAAACCTGACAAATTTCTTTATAATCCATTATACAGATCTTGTTAAAGAGGGTGGAAACATATGACTGGAGTAAACTGGTGCCAGAATCGGCACTGAATGTAATCCAAACCTTTTCCAACATTGCACCCAGATTCTGAGAGAATAAGTGTAAGTGTTCAATTCTAATGGAAGAGATGACCCAAGCAAAGCTGGCTGGGAGGTTTGACTACAGTATGACGATTCAATATGGAGCCATGTTGGTACCCCTGAAAATGAAGCACCCAGCCAGTAAGCATATTTCGTACATTCTCTGCCCAATAGTAGAACTATAAATTGGGTAAAGCTAGCCCTCTAGATTGTCTTGATCCTTGTGGGCTTGCTGTTCCCAATAAATGTAGAAATACATTTGTCCAGTGTATTAAAATATTTTTCATGTAGACAAACTGGAATACATTTAAATAAATATAAGAATTTTGGTAAAATAGCCAATCTTATAACAATAATACATCCAATTAGTGATAATGGGAGATTATCTCATATCTGAAAATCTGACTCGGCGTATTCTAGAAGTGGGGTAAAATTTTCCTCAAATAACTTTTTATGTAAATGTATGACCTTGATGCCTAAATAGGTCAAGTGGTCCATCTTGACCTTAAATTGAAAAGCTTCACTTGAAACCTCCCTGGCTGTAGACTTGATAGCAAATATTTCACTCTTATTTATATTCAGTTTGTAACCTGAAATACTGCCAAAGTTTTGAAAAAAGCTTATTGGGTCAGAAATGTATAATATCAATTCAATCAATCAATTTTATTTATAAAGCCCAATATCACAAATCACAATTTGCCTCACAGGGCTTTACAGCATACAACATCCCTCTGTCCTTAGGACCCTCGCAGCGAATAAGGAAAAACTCCCCCCCCAAAAAAATCTTTAACGGGGAAAAAAACGGTATGAAGACTATTTTTTCGTGTATTTAGGACTTAGGATGCTCTGGTTTAAGGACTTAATTCAACTCAATGGCATGTCGGTTAGGACAGATGAGCACATACAGGAGGTTCCACTTGAATGTTTTATTAGGAGATTGTTTGAGCTGGTTTCATCTGACAACAAAGGAGAAGGATAAAGAATATTGACTAAACATAATTCCAAATTCCATAATTCATTTACGCAATTAATAATCCGAAATGTCATTTAACATCAAATATAAATGCCAAAAACCTAATAATCAAGAAATAAACATCACAGAAAACTAATCACCACAGAAAATTGAATTATGATCAACTAAGGTAACTTTAAATGCATTTAAATCAAAACAACTCACATGTCATGTACTCAGTTCAAACATTTCGAAGGGAGGCAGAGGCATCCACATGCTCCTTTGTTCTCCAGAGGAAAAGGGATGACTGCATGTGGCCTGGCTGCTATATAGCCTCTGGGCTCCACCCATTCAGGAAGGGAATGGCAGGTAGGAGTGGTTGGGGATTTTCCATCCAGGTAGAGGGAAACAGGTAGAGAGAGGGGGATTTTCCACAGAGTCATATTTGATTTTAAGGAAAATCTTCAGGGACTTTTGAGGGGTTCTGGATCATCTTTGATTTCCGTGAGAGCAACCAAGCAACTGACAGGACGTACATAGGTTCTCCCTTTTATCAGTATCTCCGCCACTCTGACTCTTCCATCTGAACTTGGCAGGACTTTCTGCACTTTTCCAACTGGCCATGATGCACGGGGGAGATTGGGGTCCACAACCATCCCCATGGTCTCCAAGGTAAGATTAGGGCTATCCACCTTCCATTTTTGCCGTGACTGAAGTGTTGGTAAGTAGTACTTGATAAAACTTGCCCAGAATTGGTCGGCAAGCACTTGACTGTGTCGCCATCTCCTTGTGCCCAGGAGGTCAGGACGGGCATAGACGACCTGTGGAAGGGCTGCCTCCAGCCGCCCCATGAGGAGAAGGTTGGGTATAACTGGGTCAGGGTCAGATACGTCCGATGACAGGTATCCAAGGGGCTTTGAGTTTAGGATCTCCTCCACCTCTATCAACACTGTGTTCAACACCTCCTCTGTGACAGATTGATCACCCAAGGTCACACGTAAGGCGGACTTAATGGCTCTGACCTCCCTTTCCCAGGTTCCCCCGAATTGTGGAGCATGCGGAGGATTTCTCAAGAAATGGACCTTTTGTTTCACTAGTTGTTCCTGAAGGGCAGGGGTCAACTGATCAAAGGTTCTCTGTAGCTCTCTCTCACCTCCAATAAAGTTGGTACCATGGTCAGAAATGACCTCAAAGGGGGTTCCACGCCGAGCAACAAAGCGGTGGAAAGACATAAGGAAGCTGTCAGTGTCCAGACTGGACAGGAGCTCAGTGTGGACACAGCGTGTGGTAAGGCATTTGTAGAGAATCCCCCACCTCTTTTCTTGTCTGCGGCCAACTTTAATGTAGAAAGGACCGAAGCAGTCCATCCCAGTAGACCAGAAAGGAGGCTTGAATAAACGCAGGCGAGATGGAGGTAAGTCAGCCATCCGAGGGACCAGTGGTTTTGCTTTCCATTTCTTACAGTCAGCACATGAATGCTGGTGTTTCCTCACTGCCTGTCTTCCGTGCAGGATCCAGTAGTTCCTCCTGAGGCTGGCAAAAACTTTCTCTGGGCCAGGATGATGCAACTTGTGGTCATAATCCTTGATGAGCAGTTGTGTGATGTAGTGTTTTGGATCCAAGACTACTGGGTTATCATCGAGATCCTCACTTTTCCGCAGCCGACCACCCACTCGAATTAGATTCATGGTGTGATCGAACTCAGGGGCCAGATTGTTTAGCCGACTTTGATTAGGTACTGGTTTGTTTGTTTGTAGCAAAGCATACTCCTCTGGGAAACGCTCCTGTTGTGCATGCTGTAGAAGAAGAGTTTCCACATAGGATCTTTCAGGAGGTTGAGAACTTGGGTCCAAGGATGAGATGATGTGTTGAGATGTGCCAACCACTAGATCTTCCCAGCACTGGAAGTCGAGGATGTTGGAGGGTTGGTCGGCATTATATGGGTCATGCCACAGAATGCAGATTTTCTCAACTCTGTCGCTGCATCGCTTGAAGGTGAGGATGGATTCAAGGGCCATTGGTGATAAGGTAAGTACAGGAAAGGAGGGCCCTGATTCCATCGGTGTGGGGCAGCTAGGTCTGTGAGAGTTTTTCCTCTGGTGATATCATCAGCTGGGTTGCTGGCTGAGTCAATGTACCTCCAGTCAGAGGGATTTGTGTACTCAAGGATCTCGGTGATTCGATGGGCAACGAATATCTTGTACTGACAGGACTCTGATTGTAGCCAGGTGAGAACAGTTGTGGAGTCCGTCCACATCACCAAGCAGTGGAGAGGTAGGGTCAACTCAGTCTGCAGCATCCTTGCTAGTTGGGCTCCAGTAAGAGCAGCACACAACTCCAAGCGGGGCACTGTGATCTGCCGTCTTGGTGCTACCCTTGAACGAGCCATAACAAAGGAGACATGAACCTGTCCGCTTGAGTCCACTGTATGCAGATATGCTACAGAGCCATATGCTGCTTCAGAGGCGTCAGAAAACACATGCAATTCTCTGGTCATTGAAGGATCTTGGGATTCAGTGGGTCCATAACACCTTGGGAGTTTGATTTGGGCCAAGTGAGGAAGTTCATTTTCCCACAATGTCCAGGCTTTCACAAAGGCATCAGGCAGACATGGATCATCCTATTCCCGCTCTTTGGACCACAGTTTCTGGAGAAGGACTTAAGCATGGTTGGTGAATGGGATGATGAACCTGAGGGGATCATACTGACTGGCCAGTATCCTGTACACGTTGCAGAGGGTAAGGGTCTGGTACTGAATGGGTCTGTGTTTGTATCCCAGGGTGTCTGAAGAGCAGTACCATATTAAGCCCAATGCGCCCTCCCATGGGTCGGTACAGTCTTGACTCAGCCACAGTTCAGTGCTCAGAGAGCACTGAACTGTGGCCTCTTTGGGTAGATGCTCAACTACAGAAGGAAGGTTACTGATCCATTGTCAGATTTCAAAGCCACCAGTGGCAAGTGATGCTCTGAGCTTGTCAAGAAGGATTCTGGCCTGCTCTTCAGTGGGAAAACTCTGCAGACAGTTGTCTACATAGAAGGACTGCAAGACTGATGTCAAGACATCCTCTTGACCCACTTGATTTTCTCTTACATGACGCTGCAGGGCATATATGGCACAACAAGGACTGCATGTTGTGCCAAAAGGCAGAACTTGCCACTCGTAGACCTCCACTGGTCCGTCACGCCGCATGTTTCGCCATAAGAAACCGAGGAGGGGTCTGTCCTCAGCCAACAATCTGACCTGATGAAACATAGCTTTAATATCACTAGAAATGGCAACAGAATGCTGACGGAAACGCAGCAAAACACCCATCAAGGAAGGGCCTAGGATTGGGCCAGGAAGAAGATGATCGTTTAAGATCTGCCCTTGGTACTGAAATGAGCAGTTGAACACCAGGCCGTGTTTGCCATTGTGTTCCACAAGATGGTGGGGTATGAACCATGACTTATCGGTGTGGACCACTTCATGAGAACTAAGCTTCTTCACATACCCAGCATCCAACAAATTGTTGATCTCCTGATCATAGATGGCTGCTTGCTCCGGATTCTTTAACAGCTTCCACTCTATCCGTCTGAGGGCTGGTAGGACTGATTCCTTAGATGCCTGCAGTTTAGGGGCATTCATCTTGCGTATTAGGGGGGTTGCGTAACGATCAACTCCATTGATCTCCACTCTCATTGTTTGATTCTCAAGAAGAGCTAGGGCCTCCTTATCTTGTTTGGAACGAGTAGTGACCTTCTCGCTTTGATAAGGAAGTACATCAACTTTCCACAGTCTTTCTACAGCACGATAAAGGTCTGCATCTGGGGCTGTACAAGTTATAAACAAGGACTGAACTGTTGGACTAGTCTCTTGAGCAGAGGATCTGGAGGTGGAAAGGTGATCATCAGGGGTTATTGTTGGACCTTGCAAAGCCCAACCAAGTCGGGTGTGGACTGCTGCTGGGCCACCCCCTGGACCCAAGCGAACTCGCTCAACAGGACACACAAGATGAGGATGATCTGAGCCAATAAGGAGTAAGGGCTGGACTTTCTGGAAAGCCTGGAGTGGTAAGTCATGCAAATGTTTAAATCTTTGCAGGAACTGAGTAGGATAGGACTGTGGTGCAAGGCCCAGTGTTTCAGCAGTGAAGGTATTTTGTATGATGAACTTCTTGTCTGTGTTTGAAGCTTCCTCTTCCAGCCAACTAGAAAAGTCAACCAGGTTGTAAGGAATTCCTGGCTTTGTAGCACGAGTGAATCTAGCAAAGTTAGCAACATGTTCAGAAGGAAGCTTTCCCAGAAGTTGCTGGACATGAGATGCACAGGCTAATTCTGCATCTCCTTCACTATTTTCAAGGGACTGAAGCATACCCACAAGGGCTCGGACTCGAATGGCAAAATCACTGAAGCTTCTGGAATCGCCATGACAAATGGAGGGAAGGCTCTGAATTGTCTGGATTTCTTTCAGTACCAGCTGCTGTGGCTGGCCATACCTCCGCTGTAGGGCTGACAGAGCTCTGGAGTAAGCAAGAGGGTGATGTGCATAGGCCAGAGCAAGGTGACAGGCTGTGTCCGGCTTCAAGTGATCCAACAATACATGGTATTTGAACTGCTCGCTTTCATCATGAGGCAGAAGATTGGTGAGAGCCATCTTTAGCAGGGCAAACTGTCTGGGATCATCTCTGGTAAAGTATGGAAAGGAGGGGGCTGCAACATGAGAGACCCTGTTGGTCCTTGAGAATTGCTGTGGTTGGTACTGAAAAACTGAATGTGACGGATTCATGGTATCTACATTTCGGGCATTCAGAGAAGGATGAGTAGTTGGAGGACACAAGTAATGACCAGTCAATGTGGTCTGAAGCTGTGAGGAAGGAGGTTGATCTGCAGCAACTGACGGTGACTGGTGGCTGTGCAAGGGTGCAGGAGGCTGCCCGTAAGGAAGTGTGGGAGCATTCACAGCAGTTTGGGGGTGTACATGAGGGATCTGCACATAAGAAGCATTAACATATTCAGTTGCTGAGGATGTGAGGTCCATTGCAAGTGGAGGAATCACCAGCTGAGGCAACTGAGAGGAAAGAGCTGGTGCTAGGGCTGGTATGTTAGCTGGAGCAGAAGCTTGAATTGGAGCCGGCAGAGGGGCTGGAATTGGAGCGGGAATCTGAACTGAAACCTGAACTGGAATCGAAGCTGGGATTGGAGCTGGACTCTGAGCCGGATTATGGGCTGGAATCGGAGCTGGAACCTGAACTGGAATCGGAGCTGAGGTCGGAGCTGGTCCAGGTAGAGGTTCTCGTCGAATGAGGTGCTCCACAGCAGATGGTGTCCTCTGTCCACTCAAAGACACAGCCCGGTTTGAGGAAGCTTGGGAAAAATGTGGAGCAGGTCTCAGAGCATAAGAAGCAGATGGTGTATTCCCTCGGGAAGGATGGATATGTTGCAGAGAGGGCTGAGATGGCCCCATATGATAAGTTTCGGTCGAGTCCCCAGAATATGGCTGCTGCATGCCAGAACGCTCCCTTGAAGCTTCAAGATAGGGTTGTTCCCCACTGGAGTTTCCACTGGTCTGCGTGGCTTGGGCTGACCTGGGCCTTACGTCCTGTGGCAGAGGCCCTTGTGAATCAGGTGGGGGTGGAAGGGAGCAAGCATGACTGGGAGCAGGTGGAGAAGGATGCTTTACCTCACGATTACCCAGGGGAATATTATGCTCACATAGCTTGTCCTGCAATTCCTTAACAATTGGAGGAGGATTTTGCTGAACGCAGGGTTCTGGGGAGTGATCATGGCAGTCACGGACTGATGATCGAGAAGAATGAGAAGAGTTGGATGAAGCAGAATAAAACTGTCTCTCGACTCTCTCCCCAAGATCCTGCACCGTTCTCCCCAGGTTCAAGATGAGGCCTTTAAGTTGTTCTATTTCTCCTTTCATAACATCCATATCCGTTGTTGCTGTTCCCCCCTTTACTTCTTGTTCCTTACTTGTGGTAGAAAATTTGTGTGGTGGAGCAGGTTGTGCACAGGCAGCTGAGCTTTTTTCTCAGCAGTCAGGCCTCTCCCAGCTGTAGGTGCTTGAGCCTTGTTGGCTCCATCTAGGGGCTCTGAAGGTCGAGGGTTAGCAGGAGGCTTTGAAGGTTGATGAGTAGCAGGAATAGCTTTTCTAGGCCCACGTGGTAGGGATGTTTGATAGTCTGCCAGGTGGTTTGTGAGGACGCACTGGCCAGCTCTGAGGTTGTGCTTTGTCCATCGAATTGATCTACTCCGGCTCGAAGGACCATGAAGACTATTTTTTCGTGTATTTAGGACTTAGGATGCTCTGGTTTAAGGACTTAATTCAACTCAATGGCATCTCGGTCAGGACAGATGAGCACATACAGGAGGTTCCACTTGAATGTTTTATAAGGAGATTGTTTGAGCTGGTTTCATCTGACAACAAAGGAGAAGGATAAAGAATATTGACTAAACATAATTCCAAATTCCATAATTCATTTACACAATTAATAATCCAAAATGTCATTTAACATCAAATATAAATGCCAAAAACCTAATAATCAAGAAATAAACATCACAGAAAACTAATCACCACAGAAAACTGAATTATGATCAACTAAGGTAACTTTAAATGCATTTAAATCAAAACAACTCACATGTCATGTACTCAGTTCAAACATTTTGAAGGGAGGCAGAGGCATCCACATGCTCCTTTGTTCTCCAGAGGAAAAGGGATGGCCGCATGTGGCCTGGCTGCTATATAGCCTCTGGGCTCCACCCATTCAGGATGGGAATGGCAGGTAGGAGTGGTTGGGGATTTTCCATCCAGGTAGAGGGAAACAGGTAGAGGGAGGGGGATTTTCCACACGGTAGAAACCTCAGGAAGAGCAACTGTGGAGGGATCACTCTTCCAGGACGGACAGACGTGCAATAGATGTCGTACAGAACAGATCATAAAAACAGAAAAAAGGACGTGCACATCTCCAAAAGCCAGTTTGGGTTGGGTGCTGGATCTAAAAAATCAACAATGAACAGAAAAATGATGAATCCGCACACCAAAATGAGCTCCCGTGTATTTTAATAGCGTGACGTTTCGAGCTCAACGCTCTTCCTCAGACTGCCTCCTCCTCTCAGTCAGTCGAGAAAAAAAAGATAAAATTACACTAAAATTATGTATAACAGAGTTTTCATACAGCTTTGCACACACATTACTCTTGGATGGATTACTCGCGAATGCAGGCTCGCACAGAAATGCCGCACATATCACATGAAAGCGCAGGAGCAGAGCTTTCCAGTGATACCACACACATCATTGTGCTGTCATCCCATCATGCTATAAATCCAGATTAATTGTCTACAAAACAAAAACCTGACAAATTTCTTTACAATCCATTATACAGATCTTGTTATCAGTCACTTCATATAGTGAGGAATATCGTATCTTACCACGTCTTAGGCTTGCGCGTGTTTCTCCCTGTCTATCCACATTTGTAGTCCGGCTTTCAAGATGCAAATATCTCCATATTGTCCAGTTGACACTCGACAAACTTTGTATGACAAGACCAGCCACTTCACCTTTGCGCACCCAGACAACTGTAGCCTAATTATGCATGCATGACAGGGCCGTAGTCACCATATACATTAAGGGGACATTCCCAGATTCCAGAGAGTCTCCCCTCTTCATATACAGAATATGTCATTTCCAACTTGCTATGGTGAGATACATGTAAAAATGTAAGAATTTAGTAACACAGATTTGTTTTTTTAATTGATATAAAAATAAATTAAATAATACAGGCACATAGAAGGACATGATGAAGGATAGAAGGAAATGATGGCAAATCTGGATAGCCCACATTGTCCTGAAAAAACAACAACAACAAGATATAGCATGTGTATGTACCCTTTATAATGACAGTAAAAATACCCCCAAAATGCCTAGGGCCCATAGGGTTAAGTACGTAAGAATGATTCATCATGAACGTGAACAAACGCCGCACTAAGATCTAATAAAACAAGTACAGAGACCAGTCCTTTGTCTGAAGCAATCAGAAGATCATTTGTAATTTTGACTGGTGTTGTCTCAGTGCTATGATGCACTCTAAATCCTGACTGACATTCCTCAAATAAATTATTATCATGGAGAAAATCACACAGCTGGTCTGCGACTACTTTCTCAAGGATCTTTGAAAGAAAGGGAAGATTGGATATTGGTCTATAGTTGGCTAACACCTCTGGATCCAGGGTTGGCATTTTTAGGAGAGGTTTACTTACAGCTACCTTAAAAGACTGTGGCACATAGCCTGTTAATAGAGATATATTTATCATGTCTAATAAGTGAGTGTTAACTAAAGGTAAGACTTCCTTAACTAGCCTAGCTGGGATGGGGTCTAAGAGACATGTCAGTGATTTAGATGAAGAAATCACTGCAGTCAATTGTTGAGGAGAAATCGGGGAGATGCAATCTAAATATATATCAGGTCTTACAGCTGTGTTTGAGGGCAGATAGGTACTATCTGAGGACAGGAGGTCATGAATTTTGCCTCTAATAGTTAGAATTTTGTCATTAAAAAGGCTCATAAAATCATTACTGCTAAGGGCTAAAGGAATACAATGCTCAATAGAGCTGTGACTCTCAGTCAGCCTGGCTACAGTGGTGAAAGGGAACCTGGGGTTGTTCTTATTTTCTTTCTATTCTTTCTTTCTATTAAAGCTGAGTAATAGTTTGCTCTGGCATTGTGGAGGCCCCTCTTATACGTTTTGAGACTGTCCAGACTAAACGAGATTGTTCCAGTTTGGTTCATTGCCAATTCATTTCAGGTTTTCGCGATATTTGTTTTAACTTACGTTACGTACGGTTTAAAGCAACACAATGGAGTTTTTGAGCCCTCAAAATATATATTCAAGATCCTTGTGATGGTACATCAACTCACAATAGGTTGGATGACATCTCCGTCACTGCTTGAGAGAGTCTGTTTCAATTGTACTGGCACTATGCATTTTCGGGGTTTGGGTAGGAAAATGGACAAAAAAAAGACTACAAAATTTGGCTGCTTTACGGCACACGTCATATTCCTGTCCTCATCATATCCCCCTCCTCTCTTTAGAGTAGCGTAGCTGAACTGAGGTGAACAAAGTTAGACGTGGTTGTCGTGTCTGAAGCAGCAAAGTAAAGGAAGAAGGTGAAGGTATTGTCCGAGGAGACAAAGAAAAGAAAATGGGAGAGCGATAAAACAAGAGCCCGAACAAGGATTAATATTGACCCGGCTTTCACACGCTGGCGAGAGCTGAAAGAGGAGGAGGGATGCCTGACTGATGGTGACTTGGCGCTGTTACTGCTGTTACCCTCTACTTGGGAGACTCACTGTCTGCAGGTTGGCTGTCTCAGGTACATTTTAAGATAAAGTGTTAGCCTGCATGCAGACAGCTTTCATTTTAGCTTGTCTTTTACAGTTTGCTTTTACCACCGCGAGCGCGATGTGCTTGTGTCGACCGCAATCGTAAATCATAATAGCGGTGGCAGAGGTTTTATCGCACTTACTTACACTAACAAGCGTAGTTGTTGTCAACTAGAGTAATCTTGAAGTTATATTCCCTTCATCTGCACCGCGGCCTCTCTGCTGTTGTCTGACTTCATTCTGTTGAGTTTGTGTGTGTGTGTGTGTGTGTGTGTGTGTGTGTGTGTGTGTGTGTGTGTGTGTGTGTGTGTGTGTGTGTGCACGTGCGCACATGTGCTGTGAGGAGGAAGTCAGCCCTGACATGCAGAGAGCAACTCATTTCTGAGTTTTGAAAATTAATAAATAAATAAAGCAATCAGCCTAATCATGTATGTACAAAATGCTATAAGGCTACTTCACCTGTTGTGAAGACATGATGATTGCGCATTACATGGCCAGCTTCAGGAAGTTCACCAGTATCGTTGGCTTGTCAACAAATGCACACGCATAAAGATTTTTGCGACAGTTGTAACAGACAATACCGTTTTTCGTCTCTAGGGGGACCCCATGAGGTAAAAAGCACAATCCTCCATTGTGTTGCTTTAAAATTGGATAGTAGCTTGTTATCAACAAAAAAAATAATCAATTCGTGCGTATGTTTGATGTACTAGAGAGAATAATTAATATTGTCTGGTTGATGGGAAAAAAAAATGCCAAGCATCATCAACCCCATATGACAATAAAATCAACATGGACTTTGAGGTTGGTAGGGGTCTTTTTGAGTCTAGCACTGGATCCATAACAGTGTAATATTTCCACCAACAATTAATTGGTGAGTATCAATGCCTGGCAATGAGTGAAGAAAATTTCTGGAAAAAATGCTGTCATCCTAATTGGGGCATACACATTTGCTAAAATTAAAAGTGTGTTAAATTTGTGAATAAGGATTGCAGCACCCCTTGCTTTACAATTGAATTTAGAATGGAACATTTGTCCAATGCATTTTTTCCTAATTTTAAAGTGATCTATATTTTTTAAGTACGTTTCTTGAAGATATGCAATGTTTACTTTAAGTTATAAAAGATGGGAGAATACTTAATTATGTTTGCTTCAACAGTTAAGTCCCCTAACATTCCAACTTATAAAGTTAACATGGCTCCTAGTAATTTCTAAAGTTGAGGGTGTAAGTATTACCATAAGAATTTATAGAAGAGAGAAATATGCAGAATCATATTGATACATTTTGGGACACATTTGATTAACTGTGTGAATACAGACAACCTCAATGTATTTTAACAAAACAAAGTAAACAACAAGAGAAAAGCATTAACACAAAAAACAAAGACATCATTCCCATCCTCCCTATTACCCTCAGTGTCATCCTCTAAAGCAATGATTCTCAAAGTGTGTGGCTAATGGTGGGCACCCGTGACCAGGGGGGAACTAATGTTTTGACATCGGAATCTTTTTTTCTGGCGGAACAATAAACAAACTGTGCTTTCATCCAGACAGAGAGTCTGCCGGTTTACAGAATGGAGAGATATTTGACAGGGAAGAAAAGAAAAACAGGTGATGCTTCTGACACAAACAAGACAAAGTGCTCAGCTGACGGTAATCAACCAAAAAACAAGTCAAGAAAATATGACGAAGCCTATCTTGCTCTTGGGTTCACAGTTAATGCGGTGGGAAATGACGAGAGACCAGTGTGTCTTTTGTGTCTGAAAACTCTGGCAGCTGACAGTATGAGGCCCATTAAATTAAGAAGACACTTAGAGACATTACACTCCAGTTATGCCAATAAGCCACTCAACTTCTTTCAGAGAAAACTTGATGAATATCATCAGCAGGAACATCGCTTTGTTAAAGCTGCATCAGTGAACAGCAAAGCACTAATGGCATCATACAATGTCGCATACAGAATTGCCCAGTGCAAGAAACCACACATGATAGCAGAGGAGCTCATACTCCCACAGCTATAGATATGGTGTCAACTATGCTTGATGAGACAAACGCTGAAAAACTGAAGGCTGTCCCTCTATCGAAGGACACAGTTCCAAGACATACTGTATATGTGACATTTCAGATGACCTGGAGGAACAACAGACTGCTTTTTTATTGCTTATGTTCGCTTTGTCACGTCAGAGTCACTGTTTGAGGATTTGCTGTTTTGCAAGTACATCCAAAGCAGAGTGACAGCTGATGAACTTTTTAAGTTTCTCGACTATTACCTGACAGAACATGGGTTGAAATGGGTAACTGTCTGTGTTGTGAATTCCCTGCTGTGAGGAGCCCACGTCACAGCAAGCTGCTCCATGTAGAGACTATGGACTGTTCTGCGCATGCGCAGTGTGTGTTCGATAGCTTTCTGTGTTGCTAACTAGTTGAGTAACTCCTCGCCGATCGGCAGCACTCTCCTTCGTCCCTTTTGTAACAAGTCAATAAAGCCATTAAAGGAGAGAAGTTGCTGCGTCTTCCCTGACCAGAGGATTAGGCCAGCTTATGCACAGCCAGCGTATCATCACCGAAGCTGTTCCCTTACAAGTGGTCCTTCGAGCCGGATCCTGTGTATGACTGCGCCATGGCAACTTCTGGCAACCATGCAGATGATCAACCTCCAGTTGTATCCCGCCCAAGCCGGTCTCGCCAACTCCCCAGGCACCTGCATGACTTCGTCATTGACAGTCCTGGCTACCTGAATAGACAAGATACACCACAACAACTGATGCAAGCACATCAGGAAGAGCCTCTAGACCATATGCTCACAGGGATGGAAGACTTGAGGCTGGAAGGGATGGAAGCCCGCATGAAAGGCATAACTAGGCAGATGAGACAGCTACAGTCAGCTATGGACAGTGTTAAAGGTAAAGCTCAGCCTCAGCAGCATCCATTCGACTCATCATATCCTCTCCGGAGCTCGAGCCTTCCTCATATTCACCACAGTGAATTGACAGCGCCCAGAGTATCCCCCCTCCTGGATAATCAGATGAGTTGGAGATCAGCTGATGGAGGATACAGTCATCTCCTAGACAACAGTGAGCCTCGCCAACCTACAGCACAGCCCATACAGCACGGAGAACTCAGCTCAACAACTCAGGCCGCTCTGCAGCCATCCGTCCAGGTAGCAGCACAACCGCTGGACCTCAGTGGGTCTACCCATTGTCTAGCTACCCTAACTGGACTAGTACCAGAGATTCCACAGTTGCCTGCAGTTCAGCCAGCTCACCACACCCTGCTCGCCCAGAGACTATATCCACCTTCTCTGCCTGTCCAGCATGCAGGTCAGCACGTCCAGCTGGGGCACCAGCCAGCTCAACAGGCACCGCCAACAGTGTTTCTGCCAAATCAGCCTACAGCCCCGCTGACACATCCACCTGCCCTGTACACACCTCAGCCAACCCAGTCTGCACCTCCACAGCCTCAAGCTACGCCACAGCCCTCCCCCATAAACGCACAACAGCAGAGTTATCCTCAGTACGTCCAGCATCAGGCCACTCCTCAACCTGGACCACCACTAGGATTTCAGCCTGCCCCATTCAACCAACAAGGGACAAGACCAAACTCTCATACTATTCCCCCTTGTCAGCCACCTACTGATCCAGGAGCAGCCTATTCACTCCTACAGACTGAATATCCCCCTGCAGCTCAACCACAGCCATACCAGTCTGTATCCCAATCAGCTGCACACTACCCACAGCTCACACCCATGGTTGCTCCACCTACAGCGCCAGGATACATCTCTTCCTACAACAATCCTACAACACTCACCATGACAGAGATGGCTATTGCGGCCTCATTCGGTATCCCGAAGCCCAAACTACCACTCTTCAGTTCTGGACGGGAGAGTGATTTCATCATGCTGAAAAGGGGACTGGATAGCTTACTTGGTCCACACAGACACTTAACTGAAGATTATAAATACCAGGTATTGCTTGACCACCTCAAACTTCCCAGTGCCTATCAAATGGCAAAGAGATACATACATGACTCCACGCCATACACCAGTGCTATGGACGCTCTCCAGCAACGCTATGAGCAGCCAAGACAGCTGGTCCAGGGAGAATTAAAGACTATACTGAACTCTCCTCCCGTGAAACCTGGCGACGCAAGGGCCTTCGAAGATTTCTCCTCAGCTGTAAACACACTGGTGGGGATGTTAAGCCGCATGTACGGTCCTGCTCAGTCTGAACTGCGGTGCGGCTCCCACGTAGACACCCTCCTAGGCAAGTTGCCGGGTATCTACAGGGACAGCTTTGCCGAATTCTGCATTAAAAGAGGCATCATCCGCAGTGGGAGCGACCAGACATACACCTTACCTGACCTCGCTGAATGGCTGGACATGAAAGTTTAGGTGCTCCAGGTGTCCCGACGCGCAGCAGAATCCAACCCAGCTGAATCCAGTCGCACCACACAGAGAGAGAATAAAGCAAGTAAATCACAGCAGGTTGAGCCAGCCTCTGTTTACTTGAGCAGCGACTCCACAACAGTCAAACATCAGCAGACCTCTCCACAGCGACCACGGACCCACATCCAGCCAAGCTCAAAGAAGGATCAGCCCACAGGCAAAAGGAGGGAGCGCTTTAAGCCCTATTGTCCATACTGCACGACCACCCAGGACCACTACCTCAACGGCTGCCCTGAGTTCGGAAGAATTACTACAGAGGAGAAAGCCGCCTGGATTAAAGACAAAGGTAAATGTTGGAGATGTGGACGTGGCCATCCACCAGAGAACTGCACCCTAAAGAAACTCTGCTCCACATGCAACAAACAACACCTGCTGGTACTCTATGAAGTCGTGGCCCAAGACCCACAGCTGAACATTCTCACAGTCAGTGCCCCAACCAACGCAGTGTATCTGGATCACGCCAGCCACTCAGGGCGTGTCATGTTAAAGGTGGTACCAGTGCTGCTTCGCCACGGTAAAAGAACATTAAACACATATGCAGTGTTGGATGACGGCTCTGAGCACACTGTGATCCTGGCTGCTGCAGCCAAACACCTTGGACTGTGTGGAGAAATGGAGTCACTCAAATTGAAGACTATCAGGCAGGATGTGTTGAAGCTACAGGGAATGGCAGTGTCATTGGAGGTGTCTGCTAACATAGAGCCACGCGCCTATCACTCCATCAGCCAAGCTTTCACCGCGACTGAACTCCAGACTGAACTGGCTGAGCAGTCATGTCCAGGAGACAAACTGACAAGGAAATACAATCACTTGAAGGGAGTCCCCCTACACACCTTCACCAAAGTGCAGCCAATGCTACTGATTGGATCTGATCACCCTCATCTAATAACTCCAATCCACCCAGTACGTGCAGGACCCATCAGAGCACCAGTAGCAGTCTGCACCCGACTCGGCTGGGCAGTGCAAGGGCCCACCAACTTTCTCCAACATCCACCTGGTGAGAGCTCCTTCCTTCACCTGTCAGTTGACACACCTTGCTCCGACCTACACAAGGATGTTCAACGCCTGTGGCAGCTGGACATTTTGCCATTCAAAAGTCAAAGGGAGGTGACAATATCCAAACAAGACCAAGCAGCTCTCACCATGCTTGATGAGAAGAGCACCACTGTAATAGTGGATGGTGTCACAAGATACGCAACGCCTCTCCTTCGAAAGAGGAAAGTAGCTCTGCCCTGCGCATCACCTGCTGCTGTGATGTCCCTCCTCCGCTCCACAGAACGCCGTCTGGCAACCAATCCTGAGCTTGCTAAAGTTTACAACCAGGAAATCCACAAGTTAGTGGAGGCAGGATACGCTGAGCGGATCACCAGCGAGGAGGCCAACCGTTCTGCCGAATCCTGGTACATTCCACACCACTTAGTACATCATAATGGAAAGGCAAGGGTGTTGTTCAACTGCTCCTTTCGCTACCAGGACAGTGCTCTGAACGATGACCTGCTACCAGGACCCTCTCTCGGACCGTCGCTACTGGGGGTTGTGCTCAGATTTCGAGAACATGTGGTCGCCATCAGCGGAGATATACGGGCTGTGTTTCATCAAATTAGACTCCTGCCCGAGGACTGCCCACTTCTCCGTTTCCTCTGGCGCGACACGGACAGAGACAGATCACCTGACATCTATGAATGGCGCGTCCTGCCATTTGGCATGGTTTGCAGTCCGTGTTGTGCCATCTACGCTGTGCAGCGCCACGTTCGTGATCACCAGAGCGGCAACGAGGATCTGCTGGAGGCGGTAATCACCTCGTTTATGTGGATAACTGCCTGAAATCACTCCGCTCCCCACAGCAGGCAAAGGATCTTCTCGACCGCCTGAGAGACCTCCTAGCCAAAGGGGGATTTGAGATCAGACAGTGGGCATCTGTGGCAAGGCGAGCGGTGTATAAAAGGTTGCTGACAATGCCACCTGGGGGCTTCCACCCCAGGATATAACAAAATTTATAATTTACCAATTTTCAATCTAGAACAAAGGCACACAGTTCGAAAAAAATCCCACCGGACAAGAGCGTGATTTCCGATTATAAAAATATTTTTATTAAACAATTAGTCTAAAATGAGCAACAGACTAAATACTAATAATAACGATAATAATGATAAGTAGTGATATAAGGAGTTACCAAAAAGGAAAAGGAGGACAAGGCTGGGGGCTTACCACGACAGCGGTAACGAAAAGGGGAGGGATCCAAAAACTACACTACACCCGTGACACAGCAAACCAAAACGTGAAAAAGGAACCACCACCAGGGGAACCGCTGCCGCTCTGGGCCCACAGCACCTGTCAGAAGAAAAGGACACAATTAAAAACATGAAACCAAGGTAACTCTCAGACACACCATAACCAAAATATCAGTCACCCCAAACCCAACGTAAACTATTCTACATCACAAATTATCAAATTGAAGAACAAAAAAAAAAGTTTCTAAACAATAAATCAATCCAACCCAAAAACCCAATCAATAATAATTCAAAAAAGGAAACAGAAAAGAAATCAACTCAGGTAAATAATTAAGTGTCTGCCACTCCAAATTAATTAAAAGGCAGTCTTTAGAGGGGATGGCTCTGTGTCAAGGAGGGTCAGAACGTCCCCCTTCCGGCTCACGTCGGCGACTTAGGCCGTACTGCCACGGCTTTGGCCGCAGTTAATGGAAACCGTTAAGAGAGTCAGTTAAGAGCTGAATCACAATTAAGGCGATTGGAGTCCCAACCGAGCCAAACCCACGGAGTAACTGCACAGGAGTAAGGGAGGGAAAGAGAGAGAAAAAGCCAAGACAGCAGCGAGGCTCACAGCGGCGAGTGACGGCCGTGCACTGCAAAATAAACAAATTAACCTAATTAGAATTTGGATATAAAACATTACAAAAAGTAACAAAAGCTACAACTAAACATTTCCTACCGGAGAGCAGGATCAAGGTGTCACACAGCGGCCGGAGGAGGAAGCCCGCAGCCCAGACTCTACCAGTGATGGCTGGGAGAGAACAATAATCAGTACACCTCACCAGACCATCAGCAGCTTACTATAAACGGCAGACAACTACGCGTCTTACCCACAGAGAGTGCACCTCGCGCGCACAGGCCAGAGGGAGACAGCCTGGCTCCCGGCAACCCCACACTGCTGGACGGAGCGAAACTGGGGTAAACACAAGGCCCACAGCACTGAACAACTCAAGTGGAGCAGAGCATGCATACCTTTGTTTTGAAACCCGATCTGCAAACCAGCGAGACGCCGCCACACACGGCTGTCGGCTCCGTGAAGGAGGGAGAGGAAGCGGAAAAGGAAGAGGAAAGGTACGACCGGGTCTATTTATAGGGGATCGTTCACCAATTGTCTGCCACACTGCCCCTCACGGTGGGGAGTGTAGCGCTATTCTGCCACACATCCAACAAGACAGAGGTAATCTCTCACCTCCCGCTTGAGGCGCGATCAATGACATCTGAGCTGTGGCTAACCGCTGAAGGAGCGGACCCGAGGGAATCCACCCTTGGCCTGGTTTGGCACTGCATGACAGACACACTGGGTTATAAATGCCAGCCTGTATCACCCAAGCAGCCCACGATGAGGAACGTGTATAGAGTGCTTGCCTTGCAATACGACCCACTTGGATACATAATCCCCTTCACTACCCGGGCCAAAGTCCTGGTCCAGGCTTTGTGGGCTACAGAAAGACAGTGGGACGAGCCCATCGCAGACGAGCTGCTTCCAGTGTGGCAGGCATGGGAAGGTGAGCTCCCTCAGTTGCAAAACATAGTTCTCCCCCGTTGTTATGTTCCAGCAGCGGCCGACAACAACTCATCAGTGAGGCAGATTCACATTTTCTGTGATGCTTCGGAGAAGGCGTACGGATCAGTCGCCTACCTGCGAGTGGAGGATCCAGAGGAACGCATCACCGTGTCGTTCATCATGGCTAGGTCGCGAGTCGCACCCAAGCGACAACAGACAATGCCCCGACTGGAATTATGCGCCGCACTCACAGGAGCTCAGCTGGCCGATGTGCTTCAGACCGAACTGACTTTGTCCATCCAATCCGTGGTTCTGTGGTCTGACTCAACAACCGTACTGAGCTGGATACAGTCGGAGTCCAACCAGTACAAAGTATTCGTCGGTACAAGAGTTACTGAAATACTGGACCTCACCACACCCGGATCATGGAGATACATCAACACCGACTTGAATCCGGCTGATGATATCACTCGTGGGAAGACTCTCCTCGAACTATCCCAGCCAAGCCGTTGGAGTCAAGGGCCTTCGTTTCTGTATCATTTCCCAGATCACTGGCCAGCGAATCCCTCAGCACACACAGAGGAACCTGATGAGATGAAAGTCCAAACCTTCTGTGGTCACATCTCCATCACCAGCAGCCATGAGCCTGATCCTGCTAAATACAGTACATGGACTGAACTACTGCAGGCTACCTACCAGTCCCGTCACGGGGCGGCTGCTCCAGCTATGTCCGCCATTGACCGTATCGAGATGGGGACTACTCTGCTGAGAAGGATACAATCCGACAGCTTCCCGGAGGAACTGAAGGCACTTAAACAGGGTAAACCAGTCCGTTCAGGCAGCCGCCTAAGTGCTCTGAGCCCCGAATACGACCAAGTGCTAGGCCTCATTCGAGTTGGTGGTCGCCTACGTAAAGCGGAGAGCTTGCTGGGAGACAGCCTTCACCCTGTGGTCATCAGCCCTGATCACCCGATCACACAGCTCCTAGTGAAGGACTACGACCACCGTCTGCACCATGCTGGCCCCGAGAGAATCTTCGCAGACATTCGGAGAAATTACTGGATCCTACGTGGTCGCCAGGTCATTAAGAAGCACCAGAAACACTGTGCAGAATGCTGTTTGTGGCGAAGCACCCCCGTGGCACCAAAGATGGCCGACTTGCCGGCAGCACGGCTTTGGATCAACAAACCCCCGTTCTGGTCCACCGGGGTCGACTGCTTTGGGCCCTATACAGTGAAGATCGGAAGGAGGCATGAGAAACGCTGGGGCATGATATTTAAATGTCTTACATCAAGATGTGTCCACCTTGATCTGTTGCCACACATGGACACAGACTCGTTTCTACTGGCCTAACGTCGGTTTATCTCAAGACGAGGCAAGCCATACGAGATCTTATGCGACCGAGGCACCAACTTCCGAGGGGGAGAGCGAGAGCTTAAAGAATCACTGGAAGATCTCGAGCCATCATTAAAGCAACAGTTGGCCGACCAAAGCATCACATTCAAGTTCAATCCTCCTCTTTCACCCCACTTTGGTGGCGCATGGGAGAGGGAGGTAAGGTCAGTCAAAGCCTCTCTCCAAGTTGTGCTGCGGGACCAAGTTGTATCAGAGGAGGTGCTGTCAACTGTCCTCGTGGAGGTAGAGGGTATACTTAACTCCAAGCCCCTGGGATACTCCTCTTCTGACCTGGCTGACCCTGATCCCGTAACGCCTAACTTGCTGCTAATGGGGTGGCACGACGCATCACTCCCACAAGCCGCATATGGATCCAGTGATCTTCTAGGCCGCCGCCGTTGGAGGCATAGCCAGGTCCTGGCAGACCGGTTCTGGAGCCAATTCACCCGCCAGTACCTTCCTGACCTTCAGCGCCGCCAGAAATGGAGGACCCCTACGGCTGACCTCGCAGCAGACCAAGTAGTTATGGTAGTGGATCCCCAGCTTCCCAGGGCGCTCTGGCCCATAGGAAACATTGCTAATTACCATGTATTCGTTTATTTCTGTCGTTGTTTATTGGCCGCGTTGCTCATTAGGGCTGCTAGTGTACTGTGTGCTTGCGTGACAGACCGGTAATGACCGGGGCTGTCTCAGTTTAGTTTGGTCACATGACCTGCCTGCTGCGCCAGGCTTTTGTGTTATTCATGGTCCTACACTGCCACCTACTGGTGATTTTCAGTATGGCATGTTATATATGTCAATTGTAATTCAGTTTATTCTAACATTACTGCCACTGTAGGTTAATTATTATTAATATTGTTATTATTGTTGTCTTTGCAGACATCACAAACCACACACACACAAATGCTACAGTGTCCTGTTTATTTGGAAACAAGTCAATAAAGCCATTAAAGGAGAGAAGTTGCTGCGTCTTCCCTGACCGGAGGATTAGGCCAGCTTATGCACAGCCAGCGTATCATCACCGAAGCTGTTCCCTTACAGTCTGGGCGTTTGCACGGATGATGCACAAACCATGGCAGGGAAGAAGAAAGGATTGCAGGCACTAATCAAGCAGCTCTCGCCAAATGCGCAATGGATGCACTGTGTCATACACAGAGAAGCGCTAGCATCAAGACAGATGAGTCCTAAACTAAACGAAGTATTGAACAGTGTTGTTGGTGTGGTCAATTTCATTTGTTCTCCGCAGGAGATGGGAGCAAGACATTCAGCTGTGTTGTTCCACAGCGAGGCCAGGTGGCTCTCCTGAGGGAAAGTGTTGTCACGCGTCTTTGAGCTCAGAGACGAAATTCGGGTGTTTTCGGAGGAGGAGAATATGCATGAAGTTGCAAGCAAGTTCAGTGATGAACAATTTCTGATGAAACTGGCTTATCTCAGTGATATATTTGGAAAGCTGAATGAATTGAATCTTCAGCTTCAAGGCAGAGACAAGCACCTCCCTCAACTGGCAGACAAGATCTGCGCATTCACTTGAAAGCTCGAGATGTGGGGCAGGTGACTTGATGAAGGAAACACTGATTTCTTTGAGAATCTGAGTGAATTTGATGACACCAGTGATTCTAGAGCCACCATGGTGATTCCATGTCTGAAGGTGCACATCTTTTCCCTGAGAGGATTCTTTGAAAAATACCTCCCAACCAGCACTGCTCAGTATGATTGGGTGAGAGATCCATTCACCGCAGCAGCACCTGCTGATTTCAGCTTTGCTGAAGAGGACCAATTCATCGAGATGACATCTGACTCCACCCTGAGGCTGAGGTTTACAGCTCAGACACTCTGTCAATTCTGGCTTGGTGCATCCACTCATAGGGCAGAGGGCTGTGGGCATTCTGCTTCCCTTCGCCACATCTTATCTCTGTGAGATAGGCTTGTTGCCTCACTGAAAACAAAGTACAGATCTAAGCTCAATACTGAAAATGACTTGAGTGGCAGTATCAAGCCTACAGCCCTGTAGATGTGTAGAAAAGATGTGTAGTGCAAAACAGGCTCATTGCAGCCACTAATGCAGCAATAAGAATGGAACTCTCACAAACTGACATGGTCATCTTTCTTGCCAAATATCTGCATTTGTTCTTTTTTGCAAGTGAATGCACATTGATTTTTTTTTTTGTTTTTAAAAAGCACACAAACTGATGGTGCAGTCTAGTGACAAATGTCACAAAAAGTGGGTCATTTCATTTTTTAAAATTTCATTTGCACATTGAACTTCATTGTTATTGTTTGACAGAAATTACTAAAAAGGTGAAAGTAATGTTTATGATTTTGATGCAATTTCAGTAAAGATAAAAATGGCCCATTTTGTCAGTTTTGTTGAAAATTTGTCTGCCATGGCAAGAAAAGTTTGAGAACCAGTGCTAAAAACAAACCCACATGATTACCAAAGCTTCCTAGCTTTTCCTGAGACCACAGTACACACTCCCAATCTAAATCATAGTCCCTTTAATACTAGAGGTGTAACGATCCATTGATCTGGATAGATATATCGATTTAATGATCAACGATCCAATATCATCGATGCAAAGTGAAAACATTGATCCATATCGTCATCTTTAGCATAGGCTTTTAGTCTGAAAGTTTGTGTCACTCAAACAGCGACAGGCAGATGGCAAGCAGCTATGAGAGACAATGAGGATAATGTCATTTACGTGGGAATAAATCAGCAGAGTGAATATATTTTGGATTTCAGAGAAAATACAGAACAGACAGAGCACATGGCATATGTAAACAATGATGTTACCAGATAACACAAGGTAACATTACCTGTCTGGATGAGCATTACACTCTGCTGACTTCTTGCTTTAGCAACATTAGCTGCACTGTTTCAGCGATGTTCAGCTAAAAACATGCATGCAGAAATGATGAAAATTCAACCGTGCTGTTTTGTCAGTGTGGCAACGTAGTGGGGGTGTTTGTTTTATTTTATCAAATATAACAAAATGACACCAATTGTAAGCCAGACAACGCCTAGGGACTTTCACCCAAGGAGTTTTACCCAATGCTATGCAATAAGGCACACAGGTTCAAAACACTACAGGCAGAGACGTGGTTCCAACGTAAATCAAGATTTATTTATTAATTGTTTGAACAAGAGAAAATGCTATTAAACTGGAAGTGTCTGTGGAGGGAAAGCAAAAGAATTAGTAATAAATGCAAATCCAAGCTAGGGAAAAATGTAAGGGAATTTATTACAATTTGTTCTGTTAACAATAGCTTTAATAAACACACTTCCAGTATAAATGATTAAAATTATCAAAAAAGGGGGAGGGGGAGTGAGTGGAAGCTAACAAGGGGGAGGCAAACTACCAAAGGATGTGTCCCATGAGTGCACTCGTGAACTCACAGCAACCACACGGCAAACAGGTGCAGAAAATCATGTCCCAGTGCCCTTATCACTACAACAAAACAAAGGTGCAGGGGACCACCCAGAGTGCCTAGCCTCCACCGCTAGCCAGCAACCACTACACTGTAAGGGAGAAGAAAGGAAATGTTAAGAAAACAGCTAAAACTGTATTAAACATGTTGGTTTGGCTAAAAGAGTAATTTCAATAAAATGCTATGATTAAAAGATGGTGGCTAACGAAAGTTACAATGGTAACTACGGTTCTATGAGTCCTGGATGACCGCCAGAGGCGGTGCATAAGCACTGATAACTCCGCCCGCGCTAGCGCATGTCGAGTACGAATATCAGCAATGTCACCCGTGACCCCTGCATGAACTCCAGGAGGCTATATCTTCCGGTGTCAGCAGGTGATCTGTTCCCCAATCTGCTCGCGAGCGCGCGAGGATTCAGAGTGACCAGACGCTCTGGCGGTCATCCAGGACTCATAGAACCGTAGTTACCATTGTAACTTTCGTTCTATTTCGTCCCTACTGACCGCCAGAGGCGGTGCATAAGCACTGGATGACACATACCAACAATGTCACGAAGAATCCCCCCGACCTACCTCACTGATCAGAAGTCCCGTGGCGGAGGACCACGCCCAACGGGTGGGGAGCAGCAACATTGAGGCGATAAAAGCGATGGAATGTGGAAGGCGATGCCCAAGAAGCCGCAGCACAGATGTCCTCCAATGAAACACCCCTCAAGGCAGCCCAGGATGTGGAGACCCCCCGCGTTGAATGGCATCTGACCCCGGCTGGCAACGGATGACCGGCGACCCTGTAAGCATAGGAGATGGTATCCACAATCCAATGCGACAGGCGTTGCTTAGAGAGGGCACAACCTCTGTTATGACCCCCATAGCACACAAACAATTGATCCGTTCGTCGCACGGGCGCAGTGGCATGGAGGTAAGCAGACAGGGTCTGTACAGGACACAACAACTGCGCTCCACCGTCGGCCGAAGGGGGGTCAAACCGAGCCAGATGAATCGGCCGGTTGAGATGGTTGCGCGGCAGCACCTTTGGCAGGAACGCAACGTTCGGCCAGAGAGTCACCCACGAACCCTCCGGCCCCCAACGCAGGCAGGACTCACTGATGGAGAGAGCATGCAGTTCCCCAACCCGCTTTGCTGACGTGACAGCAAGGAGAAAGGCTGTCTTCATTGACAACCACTTGAGATCTGCCTGGGTCAAAGGCTCAAAGGGCAAGGAAGACAGGACATCCAGCACCAGGGAGAGATCCCATGCTGGAACCCTGGGGGCCACCGGAGGCCGCAGCCTCAGTGCCCCCCTGAGAAAAGAAGATACCAACCGGTGGCACCCCACAGTGGCATTCTCAACCAAAGCATGCCGCGATGAAATTGCTGCCACATACACCCTCAAGGTAGAAGGAGTACGGCCATCCTCCAGGAGAGACTGGAGAAATTCCAGAACGGCGGCTACCGTACAAGAGGCGGGATCCTCCCCCCTGCCTGCACACCAGGCAGAACCTCCTCCACTTGCACTCATACTGTAGGCGGGTGGATGGCGCACGAGCATGCAAAATAGTGCACCTGACCGACTCAGTGCAAGAAGTCAGGAGCGGGTCGGGCCCTGCAGTGGCCAGACCCAAAGCTGGAGACGGCAGGGGTTGGGGTGCCAAATCTGACCCCCCAGCTGCGACAGGAGATCTTTCCTCTCTGGGAGGTGCCATGGCGAGCCGCAGCAAAGCCTCCGCAGCAGTGGAAACCAAATCCTCCCCGGCCAGAATGGGGCCACCAGGAGGAGACGGTGGCCCGCTGGGTGGGGACCAAACAGTTCTTCGCCACGTTGACCGTGAGGCCCAGCCGGGCCACATGTGTGAGAAGGCGGGCCGTATCCTGGACCACCTCGGCCCGGGAAGGTGCGCACACCAGCCAATCATCCAGGTATGGCAGCACCTTCATGCCCCCAGCCTGTAATGGTGCCAGAGCTGCCGCCACGCACCGGGTAAAGACCCTGGGAGACAGGGAGAGCCCGAAGGGGAGCACCCTGAACTGATAGTGGCGGCCCTGAAAGGCAAACCGCAGGAAGGGCCGATGATGAGCCACAATGGGCACATGAAAGTACGCGTCCTTCAGGTTGATGGACGTGAACCACTCGCCTCGCCGGATCACGCGCATCACATCCGCTGTGGTCAACATATGGAACGGCAAAAACTTCAAGTACCTGTTTAGGCTGCGGAGATCAAAGATGGGACGAAGGCCGCCGTCTTTCTTGCCGACAAGGAAGTAGGTTGAGTAGAGTCCCCCGGGTTGAAGGAGGGGGTCCACCGGTGTGATGGCGCCCTTGTCCAGGAGGGTGGACAGCTCCTGGGCTAAGGCTTGGGCCTTGACCGGGTCGTTGATGACCGTCATGGTGACCCGGCCAAAGGCTGGGGGCCGGCGTCGGAACTGCAGTTCGTAACCCCGGGTCAGGGTGGCAACTACCCAGGGGTCTGGCGAGCAGGCAGGCCAGTGACTGAGCTGCCGCTGCGAAAAGCAGCCGACGACCGGCCCCGTGGCCCTAGCGCCGAGACCCCCGGCCCCTGGAGGAGCCGGAAGTACGGCGGTCGGGCTTGGGGTCCTGAGGCTTCCGAGGTGAGCGGCGTGGAGTGGAACGAAAGTCACCCACTGACCTCCTCTCGTCCCGCCGGCGCCATTGGCCACCCCGGGAGATTGGCGTGGAGGACCCTGCGAGGCAGATGGAAAACTCCTCGAGCTGCTCCTGGAAACAGGTGCTCTCTTGTGGAGGCTCGCAAGCCGGCACCTGGTGTCGTCAGCCTCAGCAGTGCGGTCCAGTGCGTCCAGAGCAGCAGAGCCAAACAGCTCCCCAGGTTCTGCTGGCGCCCGGCGAAGAACCCTACGAGTTGCCTCTGTCAGAGGTGACTGTGCCAACCAGACATGACGGCAAGTGTGGACAAGCGTCGACATCAGCCGGCCCAGCTCCCTCGTCTGGCAGGCAAAAGCCTGCAGTGACGCATCACACATGTCGCGGACGGAGTCGTCCACCTGTGCGTCCTGCAGGGAGGCTGAGAGTGCAAGGAGTAAGTGGGAGAGGGAGTTCCCCACGCGGCCGACACGTGCCGCAGTGTTGTAGGCCTTGCAAATGTAATTGTCTGTAACCTTACATTGCACAGACGGGCACTTAGGGTCGGATTTCATCGCCTCATCTGGAGCCACAATCAAGGCCGCGATAGGAGGCTCAACCGCCGGCATGTGGAGGAGCCCCACCGACTCGGCACCCTCCATGGCAGCCAAGGCCCGATCATCCGACCCTGGCCCGGTGAGGGCTGAAGTGTCCCTCCAACAGGAGTGCAGCTCCTTCAAGAAGTCCGGAGAATGCGGCACTGTAACCCCCGCCGGGGGAGGGTTGCGCCTATGGAATGCACTGGGAGCCTGCCCCTGGCTCGGGGCATCGAGCTGCAGACGTGCCAGGGCTGCTCGGATGACCGCCCCCATAGAGGAGTCATCAGACCCCCGCCGGGAACTGTGGGTCGAGGAACGGGAGGAGCCCGCCGTCGTCAGAGGGGCCGGACTACCCTGCGAGTCCCGGAACTGACTCGACGAAGCTGCGATGGAGAGTGCATCGTCCAGCGGCAGCGGTGAGTCCTGGGCTGGTACAACAGTAGGAGGGGCCATCCCACCAGCAGGCTGGAGATCCATGAGGAGCGCCTTCATATGCTCCATGTCAGCAGCTAAGCAGTCGACCATGGACGAGAGCTGGTCGTCTGCGGCTCTCTTCTTCCTTTTTGCAGGAGCACCGTTCCCGCTGCGTGTGGCAGTCCTCTTCGGTGCAGGAGCCCCACAGAAGTCCGCCCTCTCAGACTGGAAGGAAGGGAGGGAGGCCGGAGGACCCAGTTGAGCCAGTCGGGCCAACCTCACTGACCGAGGCATGATACTGCAGTTCATGCAGGCCTCATCAGTGAGGGCCTCCTGCAGGTGGGCCATGCCAAGACAGGCCACACAGTGGTCATGGCCGTCCTCAGGCTCCAGGGGCGTCATGCAGACGCCACAGGCGTGCTCCATCTGCAGCCAGGTGGAGAAACCAGCAAGCCCAGAAACGTGTGACACTGCCGGGAGCGGAACGTCAACACAACTGAAGAAAACCACCAAACCAAGTTGGGAGAGGGGGCGGGCACGCAACCGTCACCAACAAGGTTATCTCTATTTCTGTTGTTTTTTTTGTTTTGTTTTGTTTTTTTGTTTTTTTGTTGTTTTTTAAAAAAAAAAAAAAAAAAAAAATATATATACATATATATATATATATAATATATAATATATAATATGTATATAGAAATATATATAGATATACGTCTGACAAACACAATTGAGCTGGGAGAGGGTAGTGGAAACACCACCTTCACCAAACACAATTGAATCCTTCACTTTGAATCCCACAACTGCAGAAAAAAGAAAAAAACAGAACACAGTTATCAGAATCCAACTTCCACTGACCTGCTCACACAGCCCTCAGCAGCTGCGGGGAATGCTGGAAACGGGGGGGCGGGGACGCCGCCGTACCAGCAAAGCCACAATACCAGAGCAGGGACAATTACAAATATACAATGGTGCACGCTGGTCACAGCCCCTCGGAGGACGAGCGTCAGCCCGTTACTCCCACCACAAAGGCACGAGGCTGCCCAGGACCAGCAACACATGAATCAACAGCAAACAACTTACGTACACCTCGACGCGCGAGTCGCGAAAAGAATGAAGGAACAGATCACCTGCTGACACCGGAAGATATAGCCTCCCGGAGTTCATGCAGGGGTCACGGGTGACAATGTTGATATTCGTACTCGACATGCGCTAGCGCGGGCGGAGTTATCCAGTGCTTATGCACCGCCTCTGGTGGTCAGTAGGGACGAAATAGAACTCAAGAAAACTAGAAATAAACAAAACAGCACAACACAAAACAAAGCAAGACAAGACTAAACTAAAAGACAAAACTAAACTGAAGACAAAACAGCAGCCGATTGTGTCTGTAATACAAGGAGAAGGAGTCATCACATAGTTCAATTACTGTAATCAACATTTTCTGGCTAACATGTGATAACTCATACCTTGGTAGGCACAACAATTGCCCTGATGTTCTTCAACCCGTTCCGCACAATTCACCACTACAAAAGGGGCAAATACAATGTTAACATGTTTGTGGTATGGGGAAGTGAAGGGTTGGTTGGAAGAGTTAACAAACCTCAAATCAATGTTCATGGACACCAAGACGACCAGCCGTCAGTACAGGAAAGGCAGGAACCTAACCGACACAATGTAGCTTCTGTTTAAATCACGGCCACTACTAATGTTAAAACCAGCTAAAATAACCTCCAGACCACACTACCTACCTCAGAGACATGACCATGTGGCAGACACTAGGCACAGACAAAGGGAGAGAGGCAGCCTTCGTGCCACAGGTGTGTTAAATAGGCCCTGCCCAATTAGGAGGGTTAGGAAAGGGGAGGAGTTGACCTACTTTGGCCTGAGATTCTCTCTGCTACATCAGGAGATGCAGTGACCTAAACCAGTGGTGAGTAAGAAAAATAATAACGTTGCATGCAATTTGTTAAGCTATGAGTAGAGGAGAAAAGTCAGTTAGGCGTTAGGCTAATTTATGCAATGTAAACATGCTTACGCTAAAAATAGTTGATTAGCAAAAAAAATTGTTTTGTCTATGAACCTTGACAGTTGTTACTGAGCTGAATGTTATACATTTGTTGAATGATCTTGTTAATCTGTGTTTTATGGCTATTTGGAAAGGGTTTTCCTTTAGGGCTTTAAGTCAGATAATCCTGAAGTTTTATGAAAAAGATTATGGCTTGGGTTTAAATGAAAAAACATTCCTCCAGAAAGGTCTCTCTGACAGAAAGCCTGGAAGGTTAACTCATCCCATTTGCTGTTTTATTTGCGTGAGTGGAGTCAGTGAACTTTACTGTATTTGTTACTTATGTGTTGTTTTTGTGTTGGGCCAAAAGTAAAAAAGAAAAGGGTTGCAGAGTCTTCTGTAACAGACTGTGTTAAATATGTGTAATATTGCCTAATATCAATTCCAGACCTCAGAATCATATTGAATCAAAATCGTTTCATGGCAGACTTTGTAATATCCGAAACTATTGTATTGTTGTCCATAGAATCGATATATTACATCGTGATAAAACTGGCGATTTCCACCCCTATTTGATATGTAGGTACTCTGAACTATAATCCGTACATGCAATCAGTGATTCAACTCACAAATAAAGAGAGTCAACAACAGAAGAGAAAGGAGAACACTTTAAATTAACTAACTAAAGCGCCTGCCTCAATCCCAGCGACAGCTCACATGGGCGGAGTCAAACAAACTTCCTGACAGTAGTACCATGGCAGCATAAGCATCGCCCACCTGGACAGCCCGGACAATAAAACCGGGATCTGCCCTTTAACCTCATGACGTTGGTTTCTCATTAAAGATTGCCATGGAGGGACATTAGCTAAGAGGCTACAGAGAGCTGAACAACTTGCTCTATAAACACATAGCCAGTTACACAAAAAAACTGTTTTTTATAACGTAAGCAAAATTCATTAATCAGTAACAAACATTCAAACATCTCCCACTGTTAAATCCAGTCGTCTGGATCACTGTTTTAAATACCAAACAGTCTAATGTAGCCAATGTATGTTGACAGCTTTATAAATATGTGATAGAATGAAACTTAGGAATTCACCAAATGACTCACCAAGTCCTTCGCTGCCTGCAGGGGTTTCAAACATCTTTACCTGCCCGTTGAAGGAGATCCGGAGACGGGCTGGATATATGAGACCATAGTGAACCCCTGTCACTTTCCAAAGGAGTCTTTTTACCTTGTTGAATGCTACTCTCATCTACCTAAGTCAACGCTGTAATTTAGGAGGATGAGGATCTTCTTTCCTCGGAGCTCCAGCCTTCCTTCTGCCTGGCTAGACGCTGGATCCGCTCCTTTTCCTGGTAGTAGTGGACTCGAACGATGAACAGCCACAGATGGTCCCCCTCCTGAGGCATCTGCGCTGTAGTACAATGTGCTCTGTCCAGGATCGGGGGCTCCTCCAAGCCGTTAGGACCCCTAAGTAAGTAAGTAAATAAGTAAAATGTATTTGTATAGCACTTCTCACAGAGAGAACTCACAAAGTGCCTTACAGGATTAAAACACAAACCAAGAATACATATACACACAAACATACAGAGACACAAAATGAAACCAGCAGTTGTTGAAAAACTAAATCACTTAAGACAAGTTGAAGAATGCCTGCCTATACAGGTAGGCTTTAAAGTGCTTTAAAGCACAAAAAAAGAAAAAGAAATTTGAGTCTCGCGATGCTTCAGGTGAAGACGCCACGCTAGACAAACAGCTTCGGTGCTCAGACCTTAAATTCGTCTAAAATCCTCAACAGAGAAACCATAACTCAAAACCCTACCACAAAACTTTGTTGGAACTGAGTCAGTTTGCGGCGATGTCAGAATCTGGGCAAATAAACCAATCGATGAGAAGTAAAAGCAAGCTTGATGGCTCAGACATGCCAGAATGGGCTCAGCAGCTACTCTTCCAACTACAAACACTCAGTAACAAAGTTGATGAGAAGACTGACAGCGCTGCCGAGGCAATCAAGACCCTGAACGAGGACACGCGAGCAATCCATCAGAGAATTACGAACACAGAGGAATGCATATCAACACTGGAAGACACGCTTGAAGCAACCACCAACCAGGCGAAACAGCATGACAAGATAATTCAACAGCTACTTCAAAAAATTGATGACCTTGAAAATAGGTCTCGACACAATAATTTAAGACTCAACTCAATTCCTGAGGGCCTGGAAGGCAACAGGTTGGTGCCCTTTGTGGGAAAGTTGCTCTGCTACATCCTTGACAGGGCCGAAGGCGCACCACCAGATATCGAGTGTGCACACCGCACACTCAGACACAGACCTGCTACAGGCGAATCACCGCGTCCCATTCTCATCAGACTACTACGATGGAGCGACAAACAAGAAATCCTCTCCGCGGCACGAAAGAAGGGGCGACTCACTTGGGAAGGGCATCACTTTTCGGTCTTCCAGGACTTCTCAGCCGAGATTCAAAGACAGCGCTCCAGCTTCGTGGACATCAAAAAGACGCTACAGAAAGCCGGCCTACAGTATGGCTTGATCTACCCGGCAAAGCTGCACGTCACCCTGGGAGATGGACAGCAGTGCATCTACTCCTCTCCACTTTTCCAGTTCAGCATGTGATACAACAGATCTCAGTTTTGCAATGTTTTAAGGTGGAAGACGCATGTACGGGTCAACGCATGGATGTGTTTATCAAAGTGCATGGCCTGGTCAAAAATAACTCAGAGATTTCTCAGGTTAGAGCGGATATTTGAATTCAGGGACCCAATACAGCTAGCCACCTTAGAAGTAGTACAGTCAGGAGCGACAATAAGGACCTCAGTCTTAGCGGCATTAAGCTGGAGGAAACTGTTGACCATCCAGTTATTAATTGCAGACAAACAGTCATGCAGTACATTCAGACTGTCGGTCCTGTCAGGATTAAATGAAAAGTACAGCTGAATATCATCTGCATACATGATACATCTTCAAACCTGCTGATAATGTTTCCAAGAGGAAGCATACACAGAGCAAACAAGTGTGTCATATAGAAGGCAGGCGATGTATTTAGTGATATTTCCTTTTTACAGACCACCTGTAAATTGCATCGCCTTGCAGTTTTTTATTGTCACTGTTTAACTGTATATATTGTGCTTCCATGGCCTCCAAGCAAACATCCAGCCTATTCAGTCCTTATTTGTGATCACAAAGTTTGTTGTTTCTAATCAGAGAGGTGGCTCATTTTTATGGGGTTCCATTTGTGCCAAAAATATGTCAACATGCGGACTGTCTATGTCTATTAAACGCTGAACTGTCCTTGTGTCATTTGACTTTGTCATTACATCGTGTCGTCATGCTGTGTCATTTGACAAAGTGTTGTTATGATGTGTTGTTTGACAGTGTCATTATGATGTATGTTATGTTGTGTTGTCTTGATGTGTATTTTGGCAATGTCATGCTAACCTGTTGTTTGACAGTGTCTTTATGTCGTTACTATGTGACGTTACTGCGGGTCGTCTTGATGTATCATTTGACAACATCGTTGCTATGCGTTGTTACTGCGTGTCGTTGCTATGCGTCGTTACTATGTGTCATTACTACGTGTCGTTACTACGTGTCATCTTGATGTGTCGTTTGACAACCTCGTTATACCTGGCTACAATGAATGGGTTCGTCAGCGGAGGTCTGCGCTTTGCACGCTCTGTGTGAAAAGGGCTGTAGCCAGGCATAACGACGTTGTCAAACGACACATCAAGACGACACGTAGTAACGACACATAGTAATGACGCATAGCAACGACACGCAGTAACGACGCATGGCAACGGCGTTGTCAAACAACATGTCAAGACGACACGTAGTAAAACAACACATAGTGACAACGCATAGCAACAACACATCAAGATGACACACAGTAACGACACATGACACGATGTAAAGACACTGTCAAACAACGCGTTAGGATGACATTGCCAAAATACACATCAAGACAATACAACATAACATACATCATAATGACATTGTCAAACAACACATCATAACAACACTTTGTCAAATGACACAGCATGACGACACAATGTAATGACAAAGTCAAATGACACAAGGACAGTTCAGCGTTTAATAGACATAGACAGTGCGCATGTCAACATATTTTTGGCACAAATGGAACTCCATACGTTTTATCTATTCTCATAGGCAGTTGTTCTTTTCTTGAATAACTTCTTTTTCAATCTTGCGGAATGCCTGTAGCATGTTTTTGTCCACAGTTGTCCTGCTAGTAGCATTAGCCTGCAACTTACTAGCTTGCATGGTTTAAGGAGGTTTGGGGGGCATTTTGTTCCAGAAATCTTCCCCAAAAACTGAAAATTTGTTGGGAGCCTGTAAAAAGGCCATCACGAAGACATGGTATAAGGCAGAACCACCAACACAAGATGAATGGCTAAAAATTGTGAAAGAAATATGTGTACGAATTCTTACCCACAGGATAAGGACTCAAGAGGAGCAATGTCAGGAGAAATGGACAGTGTTTACATGTCAACAACAAGATGAGAGACTCAGTAACTGACTATGTCACAGGGATGAATAGCTTTTAAGAGACAGGGCAATCCGGACCTTTTTATTTTTTTGTATACTTATTTCTGTTTGTTTGTTTTCTGTTTTGTATGCAGTTTTTCCTCTACCTCTTTACAACACTCTACACAACAAAAATAAAGTGTAAAAAAAAAAAACAGAATGCAGTCTGGCATCCGTGTACTGTTTCCTCTATAGAAGGCTCTCACATCATCAGATATTTATACTACAAGTGTTTTAAAAGAACCCTCCCAAACCTTAGCCACTAGGTTAGACAGGCTACTCAGCTAAGTGACAGGCAATGCACCCTTCAGGCTGTACTGAGGGATTATACTGTGCATCGCTGAGCTCTCCAACACTTAGTGTAAAATAGCTCTACACTGAGGCTTGTATAGTCTGCAGTAGCACTAACAGTAAAAGTTGTGCTACTTACTACTGAGTGCTTTTACACTGAAGTACCGTGATCCTTTTGTGTATTATTCCTGTATTCTTCTGAGTTTCAAACTTTCCTGCAATCTGTGGGTAAATAAAAAGGCAAACTATCCATCTTGTATGTTAACAGTTCCATATTTATTCAAAAGACATTCGGGATGCACAGCACTAATAACAAGGGTAAGACTTAGGAAGAGAATTTAAGGAGGAAACATTCCGGGTGAAGGTAAGGAAAGGGAACTTTCCAGTGCTTAGCTTTCCATGTGTAAACTGTAGTGACAACATGTTATTGCCAACTGTGGTGACAAATAATTCTGGCGGCCACAAGTCAAGCATGCCTCGTCATCATGCTCACAGCTCAGACTTCAGGAGCTTTTTGGCTTTCTGCATGTTGCTCTTCACTGAGGGAGAGACAGGAAATGGTTACATTCATTCAGTCTGTGTTTCACTGCTGGCAGAGACTTAGTCTGCTAACTGTAACACTTACAGAGTTTGAGGTCATTCGGTTCATAGGCATACATGCGGTTGGAGTAGCGACCATTGATGTTGGCCCTCACCGTCATTGTGGGGTCTGTAAAGACATTATTGGTACTGAGTGGCAGGATTTTTACTTGTAATGCAGTATTTCTGAATACTTCCTCCTCTGCTGGGTACAGTCATTGGTCAAAGCATCTTACAGCCAACATCGAAAAATATATCGTTAGCATAGCGTAAAACTATTTACGGTTACGCTAACACTATACTGAGCCCCAGGAGAAACAAATGAATTAGTGGCAGTAGTTTTGACATAGTGAATACCCTGGCAATAATATGACAGGAAACACAGATCTAAAGTGACAGTGTGGTATCAAAAGGTCAAAATGCTCTCCACTCACACACTTGCAGCTAAGATCCTTCATGTGAAAACTGAAACCTTCAGCCTTGATGTCAATGTACTAAAAAGCAATAATGTACTTAGTTATAACAGGAAACTATAAAAGAAGGAAAGGTCATATGTCAGTGATAGCATTCGATATGCCGGACCTTGGCGTCAGCTCTCTTGGAGTCAATGTGGCGGACACTGCAAATCACACAATAACCAATAATACTTTTGTTTTTCAACTTTGACTGAAAACATATTTCCACCACATTAAAAAGCACACATTACATGATGCTGACTTTAAAAAATAAAAAAAAAGCTGCATCTCAGCGTCTGCTGGTCTTTTGTTTGGAGACCAATAACAAAGAAAACAAACATGCATATTTAGATTTTTTTTTTAATCAGTTGGCGTCACGTAATGTGTATTTTTTAATCTAATGGAAAGATTTTTCAGTGAAAGTTGAAACCACACAAATATGATGGGTTATATAGTGACTTGCTGTGTCTCCCTTATTGACTCCAATAGAGCTGGCACCAAAGTGTGGCTCCTTGAAAGCTGTCACTGTTGTCATGAGTGTTCCTTCTTTTAACTTTTTCTTTGAGTTTTAACAGTAAACAAAGTGTTCCACTGAAGGCGAGTAACCTTATCTATCACAGAGACAATGTTAACAGGTGTTGCAATCTAGTTCTTACCGACAAAAATGACTCTGGGAACATACTGTCCATCAGGAGAGAGATGTTTGTCTGTGGTTTCATACTGTAGTTGAGAAAAGGAAGAACAGATCATCAAACATATCGGACTCTGAACCATGCCATCTTAGAGCATTAGTGTTTTTGAAGTCACTAAATTAAAAAAATACTCTTAATCAGCTGCTTCCTATGAGTGATGAACGAAGGCAGAGCACTTGGGGTTTTGGTTTGACACAAGACATTGTATTTTGTCTGAACTCTTTTAAGTGCCTTTGTAAGTGGGCAAGGCTCTGTTTGTAAAGGTGATGTCATAAATTTCTGTGTACCAATCGTAGTTCAGTAACATCTGAATATCAATGTGATGACTGTTGGGGAGGTGTTTACTCATGTTGACAGTTAAACTCATGGTAAACAATAACTAAGCTAAATTTTTATTTTAATTGTTAATTTATGGCAAAAGTTTGTATGGGCTTTAATGCCAAACAGTATAATCAATTATGACACAAGGTTTTTTTTAAGGTTTTACAGTTTTGAAAGATTCAGTGGTATGCATCATTGTTCAGCCAGATCTGAAAATCCTGTAATTTACCACAAGATTGAGGATGATAAAGTCCTCATCAAGCATTCTCTGGAGCTCGACGTCCTCAGAGAAAACCTTCTTCAGTGCTGTGGGTGAAACAGATTTTCAATTCAGTTCAGTTTCAGTTCATTAGCACCTGAGTTTGGTGCAGAACAGCACCAGGATATTACACCACACATGAGCAAACAAAGTACTGCTTGCTCTTCAAACAGGTTTGGCACTTAATTCAACACAACATTCAGCTATCAGGCTCCTCTCCTGTGGAATCATCTTCCTGTTGCAGTCTGGGAGGCAGACACCATCTCCACATTTAAGACTAGACTTAAGACTTTCCTCTTTGATAAAGCTTATAGTTAGGGCTGGCTCAGACTTGCCTTGTACCAACCCCTAGCTAGTAGTTGTCTCTCTTGTGTCCTATTACTGCATCTTGCTAACTTGGCCATTTTGGATGTCACTAACTTGGCTTTTTCTCCGGAACCTTTGTGCTCCACTGTCTCTCAGGTTAACTGCCTGGATAGTGTGACGTGTGTAGTTGTGCTGCTGCCGTGGTCCTGCCAGATGCCTCCTGCTGCTGCTGTTATCATTAGTCATACTTCTACTGTTATTATAAACATATGATTATTGTCACATATGTATACTATAAGATATTAATATATTATTATTAATTATAATATTATTACTTTCATTAATGTTGTTGTAAGCTACTGTCATTACCGTCTGTCCTGCATCTCTCTCTGTCTCTGTCTCTGTCTCTCTCTCTTTCTGTCTCATTATGTCATAAAGATTACTGTTAATTTATTATGTTGATCTGTTCTGTACGACATCTATTGCACGTCTATCCGTCCTGGAAGCGGGATCCCTCCTCAGTGGCTCCCCGTTTTCCCCCGTTAAAGGGTTTTTTTGGGGGGAGTTTTTCCATATCCACTGTGAGGGTCCAAAGGACAGAGGGATGTCGTATGTTGTAAAACCCTATGAGGCAAATTGTGATTTGTGATATTGGGCTTTATAAATAAAAAATAAATAAAAAACAACATTTTTTTTCATGAGTAACTGTACTTCATCCATAACAGGACTGTTCAATTTATCATTTAGTCATGCGCTGTGAATTGAAGTAACAGGGACCTCATATGACAACAAAACTATATTAGAGCATCAATTTACAAACTCTCACACAGCTCCTGCAGTATAATCCAAGTTTTTCTAATCGTATGCTCAGTACTTCCCAAACTTGAATGCATTGATACTAGAGCATTACTATTTTTAACACTTCCACATTAACAGTCTCAGGCACAGATGAGTAGTGCACCTTTATACTCTCAGTGGAATGCATGAGCAGAGTTCAAACACATGCCCAAGCACACAACTCAGAATGTGGAGGTGTTTGAAATAGTAAGGCTTTCTAATGAAAAGTCATGTGTTTGAGAAGTACTGAGCATATGACTGAATAACTGAGAACTGGATTTTACTGCAAGACTTGTGTGACAGTTTGTAAACAGATGTTCTGATATATTTTTGCTGTTGTGTAACCTCTTTTACTCAAATTCATCAAAGATTTATTTTTAGTTATTGGATTCTTCTTTCAACTAGCCTGCAATAAAAAGTACTTCATGAATTCACCATAACACAGGGTGAGTAATTGATGTACAAATGGTGAAGTATTTCTTTAATAACTCAAATAATAGAATCCAGATGTTAGAATTACCTTGGCTGTGTGGGCAATCGTCAAGGTGAAAGAGGACCATCAGAGGCTTGTTTCTAAAACACAAATCAGCTCCTATTACATTTAATCATTAACCTTTAATGAACGTCAGTGTCAGAGTGAAACATGTTGATGTCGGTCTTAGAAACATTTCTAACCTTGACCTAGACCAGTAGAGAGCCTCCTCGTAAGTCTGAGCCCAGATTAGCTGATCACCCCAACCTGGACAGACATGGACACAATCAGAAATAAATGACAGATTCTGCATTGTCTCAGTATGTATTGCATATATTTAAGTCTCAGTCATTCAGATGCTGCTTACAAACCTCTGGACAGAGTCTGAACGCTCCTCTTGCCTGTTTTTGGGATGTATTTCCCAAAGGTGGAAGACATGGCCACCAGGATCAAGAGCACTGTTAATGCCGCTTTGATCATCTTCAGACTTACTAGAACATGAGGAACAGACAAAGGCAAGGGGAAAAATATTCCAACAGTGTCATCAAAGAAGGAACAGTATCAGAATGGTTTGTCAGGAGTAGAAGAAATGTAAACTTCCCATGTCCTTTGAAAAAGAAAAGAGTTGATTTACATCTACTTCCTACTACAGAGGAATCTGCAATTGTTTTTTGTTTGTTTGTTTCTTTAAATGATTTTGTTGGCATTTTCATTTTACTGGAAACAAGTGAAGAGAAAGAAGAGTTATTGTATTGTTTATGCACTTTCAGGAATAGGATCTGTGTTTATGCCAACATTAATACGTTAATTCTAAGTTATTAAAACTTAAATTAATAGAATGGCTGGAATGACTGACTGACTTGTTTGGATACATACAGAGATGACCCCTAAACAAAAATCCCATTCTTCAAAAATGACAAAAGTAAATAGCCTGAGCTGTACTTTAAAAATAACATTTCAATTAGTACAAATGGATCCACCAGAGTGACTACACCGAAGCAGCCCATAGACTTTTTCTAAGACTTCCACAGAGTGCAACATCACAAGTCACTATGATGACTCATGCTTTACTTTGACTTCCAATTGTGTTGTATCTGTTAAGTTTTAGTTATCAGCTAGATAATTATTAGCCTTCCTGTCCTTCCTTCTTGCAAATTAAAACTTTTATCCTTCCTAAACAACGTTTAATATTTCTTTTAAAGATAACTTCACCTAGCTACCTTTTCTTCTGTTTCATTTTCTTTACGCATATTTTAAAGCAGCCAATTTACTTAAACTGAACTTTAAGCTAATTAACTGACTACTTTCCCTACAACTACAGTGCAGTATATGAGAAGTATGGTCGTAAGTGGTGGTAAGATATTGTAAGTATGATGTAGGCTATCTTACCTGTTATGGAAGGGTCAGGTGAGACTGTAGGTGGACCGCAGCAGCAGGATCTGCTCTCCCTTCACTCTCACCTGTCCCGTTTTTAAACAGCCGTTCGACTGCGGTCCCGCCCTCTTCCCATCCCCCCACATAGCGATTCTTATTCAAACCAAACTCCCTTTGGAAAATCGGTCAGTTGAGGTTGTCGCGGGTATTGCCAAATACATCGTGATGTAAAGTCATGATCATTAACATTTTAAGTCATGATAAAATAAATCCTTGAAATCGGCATACACCATAATAACCGAGAGCGCTTCTTCTAATTCATATAACTATATATTCAAATAAAGATTTTTATTGGTCTGCATGTTGCTTTGGTAGGTTATCTATATGCACAGTGTATCAGAACACTATACTGAGTTATACTTCACATTGTGTGTATTCTACCATTTATATAAACAGGGTTACATTATTACATTACACTACATTATCAGATTTTTTTTTTTTTAAGATTTTTTTGGGGGGCTTTTGCCTTTAATGAACAGGACAGAGTGAACTTCATAACTGGATTTCCTTTCTGTTATATGAATAAACCGAAACAGTTGGGACACTGTGGTGGATAATTACTGATCACCTTTATTTATCTTTCTTTATGGGATATGATGAAGAGAGAATATTTGGGTTGGATCCAAGGACGAGTCAGCAGTTGATGATTGGTCTTTATGTGACTGGCTCAAGACACAAAGGTGCAACAGAATCGTTTTACCACAAAGTCAACACATCCATTTCTCATACAGATCAACAATTACTAATGTTTAACATCCAGGTTTTCATAAGCAAATACACACACCAAGGGATTGAACACAACCTTGTGTGATTAATAACTGCAATTTGTGACAGCCTATGGGCCTAGACTTTGAATTACACTGCGCCTTTACATTATAAGACATGTTTCAAACACTTGGGTATAGCTTAAAATATCTAAAGTTGCGCAATCTCTGAGCATTTAAGGACATAACCTAGAGGAATTTGGATGTGAAGGTGCTATGTTTATTCTGTGTGTGCTTTATCTTGAGGCATCTCAACGGTCTCCTGTGTTCTGCAGCAGGGAGCACAGTGTCACCTGGCTGCTATCAATGACAGCTTTGTTCAGTCTCAGCCTTTATGTGCCTCTTAGTGAGTAAATCAGTCCTGCATCCTGGAACTGGAACTTCTCTCAATGTCCAGGGGATACTTGCCAATAGGGCACCAAATGTGCTCCCACAGTCACCCTCAACCTGTGTACTGCTGCTGTTCAAATGTGGAGCATCCCACTCCTGACTATCATGTAGCGCGCTGTATAGGATTCTTCTTACTTGTATTTGGACAAAGTGTTACTGCTTTACAGTGAAAAGAATACGAAGCAAGAAATAAAATCATAAAACACAAGGACACAAAATAATATCAAATGTATCAGTGAAATGTTCATTTTAAATTTCAAAATGTCAGATTTCAATTTTGTCAGGGCACCTTTGCCTCCTCTCAGCAGGCATTCTGCCACAATTTCAATCAATCAATCAATCAAACTTTATTTGTATAGCACTTTTCATACATTAAAATGCAGCACAAAGTGCTTCACAGCCGACGGCCACAGGGAATGCCGCCACAGAGACCACCTCGACCCAGACAGGCAGTGGTGGACTCCACACATGGTGCAGAGCCCCCGAGTCCTCTGGGCCTGATGGATCTCCAGGGCGACATCCCCGCAGGCAGACCGGACACACCTCTCAGTGTGGAGGCCCCCCATGAGGAAACACTGGAGCTAAAAACTAAAAGACTAAAAGGCTAAAGGCAATATGATACGATAAAACAAGTAAGAGATAAAATAGTGATAAAATGTAAAGATTAAATAAAAATGTAAGATTAGGAAAAATTAAAGATTTAACAATTAAAATAATGTTACTAATAAATAAATGAAGATTTAGAAACTAAAATGCATAAAGATTTAAAAATAAATCATTTAAAAGCATTAGAAAGTAAAAATAACATATTGGAGTTAAAAGAGTAAAAGAATTCAGTTAAAAGCTAACTTAAAAAGGTGAGTCTTGAGCCTCCTTTTAAAAACATCAACAGTCTCTGCAGTCCTGATGTTCTCCGGCAGGCTGTTCCATAAGTGAGGGCCATAATGGCTGAATGCAGCCTCCCCGTGGGTTTTTGTTCTAACTCTTGGAACAATTAAAAGGCCAGTGCCGGAGGACCTCAGGCTCCGCGAGGGTTGATATGATAAAAGCAGGTCAGATAAATGAGATGGCCCAAGACCGTTAAGACATTTAAAAACTAATAAAAGAACCTTAAAATTGATCCTGAAACACACGGGGAGCCAATGCAGCGATTCTAAAACTGGTGTAATGTGCTCCCGCCCTCTGGTCCTCGTCAGCACCCGTGCGGCTGAGTTTTTCCTTTTCTGAAAGGACCCAGAGCTCACGGGGACTGAAAGAAGCTGTGTCAAATCATATGTTATTTTTACTTTACATTTTGGATATCTGTTTGTCTTTGTTGTTTGTCAGTGTCAGTAGGTAGAGCTGGTCGTCCACTAATTGGAAGATTGATGGTTCGATCCCCGGCTCCTCCTCTCTACATGCTGAAGTATCCTTGGGCAAGATACTGAACCCCAAATTGCTCCAGATGGCTGTTCCATTGGTGTGTGAATGTGTTAAAAACTGTTTAGCAGGTGGCACCTTGTATGGTAACCCCAGTGTGTGAATGGGTGAATGTGACTTGTAGTGTAAAAAGCACATTGAGTGGTTGGAAGACTAGAAGGGCATTATACCTGTGCAAGTCCATTTATCATTTTACCATCCCATGAAACTCCCCAAACCAGTGATGTGTTAGTCCATCTCACAAAACTTTCTGACTTCCTGTATGTGGCTCCCAGGTCCTAGCCCACTGGCTCCTGAAGACATGGCTTTTGGGGTCCAGTTATTTCCTCAAATAGCTGCTAACTGTAGTTTTTATCTAATAAATAGAAGGTAATAGAAGCAACTATTTTCAGCAGTGGATCAATCCACATTTGGTGCTGTAGTGAGTATTTGTTTTGGTAGAACAGTGTATGTGAGACTGAGCCAAAATAAACCATGTGTTTTCATGGTAATGAAGGGATATAACAGCCAGTGACACAGTGTGGCTCACTGATGTGTTTTAACAACTACTGAGGAAGAAGATAAGGTCATTAAGATGCACACTATAGTTGTTAGTAGATTCATTCACTGTTGTTCAAGTCTACTGATAAAGACCATGAGATGTGTCTGACAGCTCCTGGAAGAAATCTTGTAAGAGGGCCTTGTGTCATACTGTTTTTGTTATGGCTACATCAAACTGCCACGTCAAATGGAAAGACTATGGAGTGTATTTATCCTGTTTCCTGCTTTTATATGACTTTATGATTAGATATCACATTTTATCATATTTGATCTGATTTGGTGTCTTTATTTCTGTGATATTCCTCTGTAAAGCTGTTTGCTCATACTGTTTTCTCTATTACACTCATTGCATCCCTTCAGTAAAAAGCTTGATGAACCAAATGTCCCAAAGTACTATATAAATAATTGTTTATGATGCTGTGTGCTGTGATGCTGGCTTGTAACCAGGATGTCGAAGCATTTTAGTGCTGAGGTGTCCTTAACCCCTGCTCTCTCTTTACGGGCTTTCATTTGCCACCGCTGTGTGTTGTCACAGCACCATGGTCAATATTTGAACTAAAGGGCAGGGTTAAAAGGCCGCTCCTATTAGCACTTTACATTCACCAGCTGCACTCAGCCCCACCCTGATAACACGGATTTAACACACTTACTCTCCACACCCATACTGCTATTGGCCAGCCCGCTTGAATAGGATGCAACTTCCTGGTTTAAAGTGAGGCACAATGCAGCAGCTCACGAACACCTGAACTCACCTCAGATAAAGATGAGAAATGCTAACACACACATTGTGTTAACCAATCTCAATTCTTAAACTAAACACACCTCTTCACTGCTTTCACTGCTTCTTGCGACCTTTCTGTTTCTGCTTTTGTGATATAGCAAAGATCTATTCCTTTGAAATCCAGTCACAGAATCAAACATCAATAGGGGGATTATTTTATAAAGAATGAATTAACATGTCTTTAAAAAAAGAGTCACAATGCTTATTTGTATGGAATCCCCTGATATAGCACTAACCCTCTCCAAACCTACACTTCCAAAAGTCTTTGAGGTTTAGCTGATTTCAAGGTGCCATCACAACCCAGCTGTTCCATGGAAGCAACGGGTTGAAATATGTTGTGATTATTTGGTCACTTTTCATTGTTATTGGATAGGTTAAAATAGAGATACAGGAAGTAACGTGCACTGAGAGTAGAGGTGTGGACTCAAGTCACATGACTCAGACTCGAGTCAGAAATTTGATGACTTTAGGCTCGACAAAATCAATTAAGACTTGCAACTCGATTTGGACTTTAAGATCAGAGTCTTTTGACTTGAAAATACTTGATACCTTCCCCCAAGCCCAAAGATTAATAAGCATGTTATTTAAAAAGTGTGCCACCAAACAAAAGTGATGACATTTCATATCCAAAAGGTCAAAGGTCAGCTTTACTGTGACATCATAATGTTCTGCATAAAATACTTTTCTGGCCATTACCTAACGTCATATATCTACGAATCTGATATACTTACCTGTTCAGAAACATGGCGCTGCATAGCAAATTTAGTGATAATGAGATCAAACTAGATAATTACATGCTATACAGAGCAGACAGGGGCACTAGAGGAGGAGGTGTGGCTATTTATGTTTCTTTGCACTTTTCTGAAATTGTCACTCCTAAAGTACTCCCATCTTTCTTTGAATGTCTTTTTGTTGAGTTAAAACTTCATGAAAATAAACAACTTATCATAGGTAGTATTTACAGACTTCCACCTGTCCATCCTGACTCAGCCAAATGTATTTTATCCACTTTTACCTCATTTGAACACCCGCATGAAATGATCATCCTAGGCAACTTCAACTGTAACTGGCTTAATTGCTCTTCATCTAATGACAAAAACCTACTCAAAACATTAAACTCAGCTGATCAATGAGCCCACCAGAGTTAACGCCAGATCTAAATCATTACAAGACTGGATCCTCGTTACCCACCCTCATAGAATTATTAAATCTAGCGTTCTCTCTCATCTGCTCACTGATCACTCAACCATCTTCTGTGCATGGAAAATTAAATCTCCTTGCCTTCCTCCAAAATGCATTAAAGTAAGACAAAGTAAGAATATCATTTTGATAATTTCGTAGATTTGACTGCAATAAACTGGGACAGATTTCTACTTATAGCATATATTGAAGACACCTGAAATTATTTTTTTTTCTGAACTCACACGCCCCATGCCCCATGGAAAAAAATTAAGGTCAAAGGTCAACATTTACCCTGGATCAGTTCTGATCTGATGAATCTTTTTAAACAATGGGATAAAGCTACAGAGAAATTTAGAAAGAGATTTTTAGCTTTTCCTCCAAAAGGAGGCAGGGGGGGTCAAGGGCTTTGCTATTAGCTTTTATGGAAAAACAGCTGATGAACAGATGAACCCAGACATTAACACAGGGTCTCTTTACAAGACAGGGCCACCACAGTAGCTGATGCCACTGCCTTACAGCTCTCATCATTTACTTCATACTGGGAATTAGAGGTGTTTCATCTCAAACCAATTTCAAAATAACCTAAAGTCAAATCCCTAGAAACCAATGGACACACAGTAAACATGGGGGTTTTGGAGCTGCTTCAAGTCTGAGTTACAGGTCAAAGTTACCCACTCTGCCCAATGTCATGGCAACTTTTCCAAAACTGTAACAGGGGGGCAAACCCATCACGAGAGGTGACACTCACTGAGATGCTGGGATATGTTATTAAGTCAGCCATCAGGATACATTATTTATGGTTCTCTCAGAATTCACTCCATTTATATGAGTGACCGCCTGACCTTTCCTCTCACATATCAAAATCTAATTCTCCCCGTGTCAGCGTGGGTTTTCTCCGGGTACTCCGGCTTCCTCCCACAGTCCAAAGACATGCAGGTTGGGGATAGGTCAGTTGGTGACTCTAAATTGTCCGTAGGTGTGAATGTGAGTGTGAATGGTTGTCTGTCTCTATGTGTCAGCCCTGCGATAGTCTGGCAGCCTGTCCAGGGTGTACCCCGCCTCTCACCCAATGTCAGCTGGGATAGGCTCCAGCCCCCCCGCAACCCTCAAGAGGATAAGCGGTTAGAAAATGGATGGACGGATGGATGGACAGATTCATATTTATATTCACATGCATATTCATATTCATTACTTACCTGGCAAGGGAGATACCATGATCAAGAAGGCGGTTCACCCTGGCAAAGGCTCAGCCATTGCACTCCAGTTGCACTGACCCCAGAGAATTCTCCAGATGTGGGCATATTGATTTCGCACTGAACCCTCAGCTGCTCGGGGCAGCTTGCTCATTCTGACATCTCTCTATTTAATGCGTATCGGTCCAGTTTGTGCATATGTGTGTATTTCAGTATATGACAACAGAGTGAAGAAATTAAATTTTCCCTTGGGGATTGATAAAGTATACCTTCATCTTCATAACTATGTTTTCATTAAATCCAATGTTATCATCGCGCACGAGTAACTGCATTTGTAAAGAATCTGTCCCTCCGTTTCTCAAGAGCTTACTGTATGTTGATTCCACTTGTCATTTTGAAAACGGCAGTTTGCGCCATGTCCATATTTGATCATTTTGCCCTACCCCAATTATCAGAATACACAATTGGAAAACTGCCTGAAGAGTGAATCTATGCCTGTCTCCCAACTTTATGGTAGAGTTGTTACTTCATGGCCAGTACGGATAGAAGGAAGAATTCAACAACACTTTCAGTGTACGCATTGGTGTTGTATAAAGATAGGTTCAGTATCTGACCTCTTGTTGTGTCCTAAGATATTATGTTGAGTAATGGAGAGAAAAGTATTCTTGCAGAACATTATGATATCACAGTGAACTCAACCTTTTGGATATAAAATGCCTTTTTTTCTTCATTTTATCCCATTAGACATTTGTGTTAACCTTGACTGTGTGGATGTCTAGGAATCCTATCTTTTGTATATGTTGTGAAGATGTTTTTCTTGTAATTCTTCTTTGTAGAATAATTCCATTTAATTCAAACTGCTTGTTGTTTTCAGTAGCCCCACTTTCAAATTAAACACAGCACATTTATGTTTGGACATTTATTCAAAACACTGTACAAAAGAATTCAACAGAAAATATGAGTGAGTGTGTTTATGGATGTGTATTCTGCATTCATACAAACACGCAAATACAAACATTTCATACTGACAAGAAGCTGAACCCATCTTGAAGAGGGCAGACATTCTCAGGATTGCATCAAAATAAAAATAAAATGGTGGAGAGAGCAACAAAACCATTACATTCTTACAGTCCCACAAGAGACACAGAGGTCATTGTTTTCACAGAAAACACTCAATCTAGCTGAGCCACATTCATCTGACTCTAACACTGGCAATAGAAACCCCTCCTGGGTTCAGATGGGAGTACAGAAGACACAGGCAGCAGCTCTGAGATCAGGGAGAAACTGCACTTTTGACAGGATCATGGCATGTCTGATGCTCATGATTGTCACACCACATGCCGACGGTCTGACGACAAGCTGCTGGACCAGAGTGCACAGAGGGAAAGCGTCCATATGATAAAACACACTGCTGTTGCTTCTTCATAATCTCTTTACATCCAAAACCAGCTGCTGGAAGAAAACACAAAAAGGCCTTCCTCACCAGGGCTCATTTCTAAAGTTTGCTCAGGATTGGGTGAAATAAAGCATTTTGAATACTGTGCAGTTCTTCTTCAGGCCCAGGTTGACTAAATCCTAGCTGTGGCTCAATTCAGTTGGCTGTTTTGTCTGTAAAGTGCTTCCAACATTTTGTCTCACATTTAAGAATTGTGTAAGAAGGGAAAACATTTCTGACTATTCTGTACAGACTTGACCTGTGAAGTACCAAAACTAAAGGGGATATGAAAGCAACATGACATGTAGGTGCACAATAAGAAGAAAATTCAGTCATGTGGCAAGCTTTCTGCTGAGTTCCATTTGGTCGACCATGTTAATATTGTAGAACGTGACGGACAGATGGAGGTCGTGTGGTGGCTTGTTTCAGTTCCACTGTTAAAAATGATCCCAATAAAAACACAAAGTCCCATCAGTGATCCTCTCCCAGCTCCTCTCTTGTGGTCTCTCTCAGGTGAGGCACAGTGACGTCAGACACAGCAGACCCTTTCTATGCTTGTGTCTCATACAGCCTGCAGTGGTTTGATCACAGAGAATGGCTCTTCCAGAGGCAAGCAGTTTTAAGAGTTGTTCCCAGGTAGGCAGCAGTGTCACCTAGTGTCCATGCTGTGGGTGCTGGTTGTGTTGGTTGTTAGCGGGGTGGTTGGGGGGCAGTGGTGGTCCATTTACACCAGGATGGTAGAAAGCACAGTTGCTCTCGTACCTACAGCTTCCCTTCATCATGAAGTGACGACACACGGGTCTCTTGGACATGTCTGACAGGAGGAAACACAACAGTATTTATATCATATCACACAAAAATAAACCATGGCCACTGGTCAGCTCATCAATTCAACGTTGTTACTCTCTTTATTTAGCACCACAAACACTAGTGAGCTAAACGTATTAATTAGAAACCCAGAGGACAACCGAACAAGTTAGGATCAGCATGTGAGACAAATGGTTCTGATTTTCAAACTCTCCATCTCTCTCCCATACACTCACAATCACATACATACACTCTCAGACTTAATGGACGATTGTGTCCGCATGACCGTTAAGTCCGCAGCCAAGGAAAGGAAGGGAGAGAGAGACAGTGAGCTGATGCTCCCGAACAAACTCAACTCAACTGCTGTTTCTACAAGGAAGCATCAAGCTCCAGTCTGTGTTAAAGAGACACTGCAGGTGAATGGGCCAAAACTTTGAATTAACAGATATCACCATGAAACTTTACTGCTGGTTACTTAAATTAAGACAATCGTTTTTTCTGTATTACAAGTTTTCTGATAGGGCTGGACAGTTAATCGAATTTTAATCATGATTTCGATTTTGGCCTCTCATGATCATAAAAACATTATAACCAAAGAAAAACGATTAAGGCGCCACACGGCGCGGCGTGTATGTAAGTTCCTGTGCTGGAAAAGCACCGTGAATGCACCTGTGTTATGTGTAGCAGCAACAAGCATGTGACGTGTGTGGATCAATAATATGTGGAGCGAGCGATTGAGAACATGGCAGAAAGGCAGCCTTTGGTTGAGATTAGAAAGGTAGGACAACTTCAGTCATCTGGAAACATTTTGGCTTCATGTTGATGGACGTCGAGCAAAAGGAAATTGTTTGCAAAGTTTGTCAGGCTGTCGTGTCAGCCACCATCAGCATATTATTTTACATCAGTAAAATCTATTTTATCATTATTTTGAGTCACATCGTTGAAAGAATTTAGTGGTCTGTGTTCAAGCAGGATAATAGGCCTCCATTCAATGCACATCGGGCTTTCCATTTCGTTGTCGGAGATGGTGTTGCGTTTAAGCCCCCCCCCCAAAAAAAAACGGGAGAAAAAAGGTCAAATATTAAATTTTTTCATTCACAATCGAATCCTGTGCTATCGAATGAAACTTCAAAGCTTCGAATTTTTTGGGTCAGCCCTAGTATTTATTTTTATTTATTGTTTTTATTGCTATTATTATTTTAATTTACTATTATCACTATTATTATTATTATCATTATTATTATTATTATTTTTACTTGTTACTAATTTATTTCTGGCTGTTCTTTTAAGTTATATTTAAAGTTGAGTTTTGGTGGAGTTTTGAAATTAATGAATAATCGTGTTTATTAATCGTGAATTCAATATCAATTAAAATAATCATGATTATTATTTTTGCCATAATCGTCCAGCCCTATTTTCTGAAATTGTGTATTTGAATATACAAATGAAACAATATTTATTTAAATATGTGTTATTTGAATACATTTCCAGAATAAAAATTTGAACATTGAATAAAGCCAGGTTCAAACCCCTTGTTTTATTTTGTTGGCATATCAAGGCCCTGACACATCATCTGACAGTCAGCTGTCAGTCAGTGTGAGTGTCTGTGGCCGTCGTCGCTGCGGTGAGTCCCGCACTGTTCGCCCTTGCCAGCTTTTTTTTTCTCCTGCTGATTCAGCATCAGAGATGGCGGAGCCCACTGGTGAATGAGATCACTCTGATTGGCAATTCAGCTCAGCGCACAAGAAGAGAAATTAAAGTGAGGAAAGTAAACAAAGACCACAAATCCCGAGGGAGTGAGACCATAAGAAATTTTTCCATACGGTCAGATTATTTTTCTTTTTCTTGAGCTATTTGGCAGAAACGTTTCCTGATGGTCTGTGTTACTGTTCACTGGTGCACGGTAAATATGCTCTGTTCTTTCAACATTGGACTGTGTTGTTAATTTGCTAACTGGCTAACGAGTACCAAGATAGTCTTCCAGTTTCCCTTTTTGAATAACGAATACAGACAACTGCCATCTTCTGGTGTGGAGAGTGATTTCCTCTCACGCAGGTGCTGAACATACGTGCTGGTAGGCTGCTGGCTGTAGTCTTGATGTGTTTTCATGTGCAACTTTTTGGCTGAGACACAGTGACCAAGGCAACGCAGCAGGGGACCTTTCTTTGCGCTAGTTCTCTGAAGTCGGTTTGGTGCGTCTGAGCCTTTAGAGTCAAAACTGTTAACAGCCATTAAAAGACATTTTCGCCCTGTTTTTAGGACTCAAATGATCTGTAAATCAGGCTCTTCACAGGACATATGAATAAACCCTGGTGTAAAAACCTTCAAAACATAGATAGGGATAACACTGGAAAGCTTATCAGCAAGTGCTACTTAAGTGGAGATTACTGACTCAGAATATGACAAAATTGTCTTTATAAAACAATGGTCTTTAATCATATGTATTGTAAAATTCCACACATTTTTAGACAAAAAATGGGACACTACAGGTTAATAGAGTAATGAAGCTTCCTCTGTTGATTATTAAGACAATTAAGAATTAAGACAATTAAAATATGACAGGTCTGAAATATTCTGTTAAAGGTCAAATGAGTAGGATTTAGGGGCATCTATGGGCAAAAGGATAATAATATTACAGGGCTTGAAATACTTCTTTCTAATTGTATGCAATTTTTTTAACCTGCACCAATATTTTTTTACTACACTATTATGTGTATTTTTCCTTCTTTCTCAATGACTCCTCCAAGGCTGGGGCCGGATCCAACCAAAAACTACAGTAATGTATAATAAGGCTACTTCAAATTTGATATGGTCATACAAGCATTTTGAGGAGCTTTTCAGCAAAGCTTCTTTAGAAACGTCTTTGATGACTTCTATTCCTGTATTTTATATGAACGTTTATTCATATTATCTAATTATTACATATTGACCTCTACACTTTCAATGCTGTATGTGAATATCATCTCAATATTTATATTAAACAAACTACACATTAATACTGAAAATAAGTGTGCTACATGAGACCAATACAATATAATTTTTTTTCATAATTTCTCATTTTTGGAGGGCTGGGAGGTGAGCGAACTGTCCTCTGACTATAAACTAACTGAGTAAGAAGACGCTGCTGGGTCTGTTTTTGTTACCTTACAGTGAAAATTTTCTATCTACATGCGGAGCAGGTCCTCTGCTTGCCATGTTGTTTCTACAGTAGCGCAGAGAGGACAAACCAAATACTGGCTCTAGGCTGAGCCATTCACGTTCTCGCATTGGCAACCACAGTTCAGCTACACACTTGGCACATGAGAAGTTTCAGTTCTGTAGCCTCAACATTAGATGCCACTAAATCCTTTAAATATGCAAATAGAAATATCATATTAAATTTGCAACTTTTGCAGAAATGTTTAACAGAAATCTGAACTAAAATAATCTCTTGAATGTGTGGTTTGGATGTTTTCTTTCCACTAGTCTGAAAGAAAACATGTCATGGGGGCAAAAAAAGCCCCAAATCTCTAAATTGAACAGTGCATGAAAAACTGTATTGTCACTTGTTGATTGTCTCTTTGAAGGGGGACGTGAGAGCAGCAAAGTGGTGATTAGGACATTACACTGTTGTTGTACTGATTGAGTTAGTGCTGTGGAAAGGGATTTTATATTAAATATACCATGTGAGCCATTTCACTTCATTCAGTTTTTTATGTGGTCTCCATTGGTTTGTGCTGGCCATGGCTAATAATGGACAGTACGGCGTAACTTTCAAGCCCATGTCCCACATACCATTCATGTTGTTGTGTCCTCCTCTGGGTCCCCCTCGTCCTCTGCCCCTGAAGCCTGGCTCCCCTCCTCCTCCTCGGCCTCGTCCTCCTCTGTGGAAGTGGCCTCCTCTGTGGGGCCCTCCTCTCATGGAGTCGTCTCCCCAGTAGTTACCATTGTCTCCTCTGCCCTGGCCTGGCGGTGGCCCCATCATGCGTGGGCCTCCACCAGTGTTGAAAGGTGGGCCGTGGTTGTGAGGAGGTGGAGGGTGGTTGAAGCGAGGACCACCAGGTGGATTGTTAGGTGGGTAGCCCCCATTCATGGGCATCTGCATGTGCATGTTCATGTTGTTCATATTGTTCATGCCTGGACCGTGACCCAGTAAACCTGGATTGACTAGATTGAAAGAAAAACAAAGAACAATGAGTAAGAGAAGGAGCAGAAAAAAGTAGACATGATGTTATGACAGAAGGAGGAGAGATATAGTTCAACCTGGCGGGGGTCCACCCTGGTTCTGGTTCTGGGTCTGCTGAAGGGAGCCAAGTAGCTGTTTAATCTTGTCTGAGAAGTTTGGCTGCTTTATCAAGTCGTCAGTAGACTGATTACCAGAAGCACCCTGATAACAGACAGCTACACATTAGCTACACATTACAACTACCAACAGACATTTTTTACAACCAACTACAGAGATATATTTACACTTGCTATTGAAATTTCATGAAAAATAAAACGAGTACTGGTGTACATCAAATAGTGAGTTTCAAAAGTACACAAGGGGTCCTGACTGTCAAAAAAGTAATTGTATAAAAATAAGCTTCTCCTGATGACTATGCTGTATCTTTACCATGATAGATGAGAGCAGTTCCTGTACATTGACAGTGGGAGCCACGGGGTTGTTGGCAGTGTTTGCGGCTTGAGGGCTGCGAGAGCTGTTGCTCAGGTTGCCCATGAGGTTGGCCAGGACGGGCGGCAGCTTGGAGCTCTCGTTCTGGGCCATGGCAGAGCCCTGCTGTAAAGCTGTGTCCATGGGATCAACATAGCCCTCATCCAGCATGGAGGAGTCCTGGAGGGGAGACCAGACTGACAGCTTAGCAAACAAGGTATTGCACACACATGTACACAATGTTAAATAAGAGAAAGATATGTAAGTGACAGAATATATGTATGTACAGTCAGGTCCATAAATATTTGGACATTGACACAATTTTCAGCATTCCAGCTCTGTACAACACCACAATGGATATGAAATGAAACAATCAAGATGTGCTTTAAGTGCAGACTCTGAGCTTTAATTTGAGGGTATTTACATCCAAATCAGGTGAACGGTGTAGGAATTACAACACATTTTATATGTGCCTTCCACCTTTTTAAGGGAGCAAAAGTAATTGGACAAACTAACATAATCATAAATCAAATTGTCACTTTTTAATACTTTGTTGCAAATCCTTTGCAGTCAATGACAGCCTGAAGTATCGAACCCATGGACATCACCAGACGCTGGGTTTCGTCTCTGGTGATGCTCTGCCAGGCCTCTGCTGCAGCTGTCTTCAGTTCCTGCTTGTTCTTTGGGCATTTTCCTTTCAGTTTTGTCTTCAGCAAGTGAAATGCATGTTCAATCGGATTCAGGTCAGGCGATTGACTTGGCCATTGCAGAACATTCCACTTCTTTGCCTTTAAAAACTCTTTGGTTGCTTTCGCAGTATGCTTCGGGTCATTGTCCATCTGCATTGTGAAGCGCCGTCCAATGAGTTTGGAGCATTTGGCTAAATATGAGCAGATAATATTGCCCGAAACACTTCAGAATTCATTCTGCTGCTTTTGTCAGCAGTCACATCATCAATAAATATAAGAGATCCAGTTCCACTGGCAGCCATACATGCCCACGCCATTACACTACCACCACCATGCTTCACTGATGAGGTGGTATGCTTTGGATCTTGAGCAGTTCCTTCCCTTCTCCATACTTTTCTCTTTCCATCATTCTGGTACAAGTTGATCTTTGTCTCATCTGTCCATAAGATGTTGTTCCAGAACTGTAAAGGCTCGTTTCTTGGCAAACTCTAATCTGGCCTTCCTGTTTTTGAGGCTCACCAATGGTTTACACCTTGTGGTGAAACCTCTGTATTTCCTCTGGTGAAGTCGTCTCTTAATTGTTGACTTGGACACAGATACACCCACCTCCTGGAGAGTTTCCTTGATCTGGCCAACTGTTGTGAAGGGGTTTTTCTTGACAAGGGAAAGGATTCGTCTGTCATCCACCACACTTGTTTTCCGTGGTCTTCCAGGTCTTTTGGTGTTGCTGAGCTCACCAGTGCATTCTCTCTTTTTAAGAATGTACCATACAGTTGATTTGGCCACACCTAATGTTTTTGCTATCTCTCTGATGGGTTTGTTTTGATTTTTCAGCCTAATGATGGCTTGCTTCACTGATAGTGACAGCTCTTTGGACTTCATATTGAGAGATGACCTCACCAGATTCCAAATGAGTATACCACACTTGAAATGAACTCTAGGCCTTTTATCTGCTCCTTGTAAGTGAAATTACGAGGGAATAACACACACCTGGCCATGGAACAGCTGAGTAGCCAATTGTCCAATTACTTTTGTTCCCTTAAAAAGGTGGAAGGCACATATAAAATGTGTTGTAATTCCTACACCGTTCACCTGATTTGGATGTAAATACCCTCAAATTAAAGCTCAGAGTCTGCACTTAAAGCACATCTTGATTGTTTCATTTCATATCCATTGTGGTGTTGTACAGAGCTGGAATGCTGAAAATTGTGTCAATGTCCAAATATTTATGGACCTGACTGTATGTATGTATGTGTGTGCATGTGTGTGTGTGTGTTCGTGCTAGTGTATGCATTTTTGGTGTACCAACCTCATCCAGAGGGATGAGACGAGGAGGCATGGGTTCATAAGGCTCTGGGTCTGGTTCATGTGGACTGTCTGGAACACTAGTGATAAGAAGAGATGGGAAATCATTAACATACATTGCAGGTCCTCACCTTAAAAGCAGGATTATTTTTACTTCTGCACTGAATCAAGATCATACCTATGGAGTAGGCTCTGCATAGAAGCATACCCTATGCTGTTGGCTGACGTGCATCTCCCCAGAAATGTAACTATACATTGCAGCGACTAAAACCTCCTTTATTTTTGTAAGCTGAAACCACCTCCCTCATTGGAAACTACCTTTTATTTCAGATAAGAAACAATACATTTGAAAGACTATGGCCCTTTTTAAAATTAGAGACAATGCTCTAGGGTCATCACGAAGTCCCTTCATTGCGCTGTCTTGGCTCTTTTATACAGAACCGAACAATCGGCTGTGATCGGCTGTGGTATGATTATAGCTATTAAAATGTCTGGCTACTGCCGATTTAGAATCATAATTGCGGGTTTATGTTCTTAGATTCAATTTTTTCTTTGGCTTTGTAGCCTTTAATGTATAGGACTGACAAGCGTGAAGGGGGGAGAGAAGGAGTGACATGCATCAAAGGGCCACAGGCTGGAGTCGAACCCGGCTGCTGCGGCAACAGCCTTGTACACGGGGCGCCCGCTCTACCACTAAGCCACTGGCGTCCCTAGATTCTAGTTTTTAGTTCACGTTTTGTTTTACCAACATAGTACAGATTGCAAGGACAATTCAATAAATATACAACAAATGTAGTATTGCATGTAATTCTATCTTTGACTTTCACTTACAAGTTTTAGAATGTAAGAAATAATTTTCTCTGATCAGATTTGGGCATTGAACACAGTTGAAACAAGGAAAATTGCCATTAGGCACACTGAACAAAAAATGATGAGAATAGTTGCTCAAATTGGGCTGCCTTTTTTTCTTCTCTTGCCATTATCTGCAGCTGCTGCGTCAGCCAGATTACTGATAAGTGACTCCTGTGTGTGACACATTCACTTTGTTGCTTGTGCACGCTGAGGAAGGGTTTCACTTGAAACGTTCATGTGGCAATAAACATAATTAGTAGGGATGCACCGAAATGAAAATTTGGGGCTGAAGCCGAATAATATTAAACGCTTGGCCGAGTACCGACTATCTTGTTTAGTTTTTCATTAGTTTTTGCAGATGAACCCCCTCCAGATTAGTGTTGTCATGGTACCAAAACTGGGACCTACTGTACGATACCAGTGAAAATATCAAGGTTCTGAGGAGTATCAGAATACCAGTGAAAATGAGGCAGATGTGCCTTTTGTCATTTATTAAAAGATAAATCACTTTTCTATAATACATCAATGATATTTCAATGGAATAAATTACTAAAAAGGCTAAGGCTGTGTAAACGGGGCTTATAAAACGCCCACAAAATAGCATTTGTAGTTCTGTGAGGATTTATCCCGACTTCATATGGGTAGTGGAAAGCCTGCCAGCCACTATGCGAATTTATGTAATGTAAAATGTCATAGGCATTTACTAATAATGTTAGCATGTTGTGTATGTGGGTAAAACGTGTAAAGTAAAAGACAACTGTTTCATCTGTGAGCCTTGTGAGTTTTAGGGGAGCAGAATTTTGTACTTGTGTTAAATATTTTTATTTTATTTATTCTAATTTATCTATTATTAAATTCAATTTTTACATTTTATTTCTTGTCTTTAATCTTATTCTATTTAATGTCTTGATTTTGTCTTGTGCTGCTGTGATACTTGTATTTCCCTCCTGGGGGATCAATAAAGTATATGTTATCATATTTTGTTGCTGTTAAGGCATATTTTATGTGTGTTTGACAATGTTTGACTTTTGACAATGTAGCATAACGTAGTGCCATTAATAACAAATTCTATAATTTTAAGTTAAGTCAGTTATGTTGCTGGGCTATTTATGATGCTTTTGAAATGACAGTAAAGTAAGTTCCTGTAGGCATATCCTTGCCAATGCACCCGGAAACTATCATCAGAGCTAGCCTTAGCTAATGTAGCTATTGTCAGCCAGCAGGGCTCCAGACTGCGCCTAATTGGTCGCATTTTGCGACCTTTTTTGGAGGCCGTGCAACCTATTTTTTTAACTAGGAGCACCAGCGCGACTTACAAATCCACTCCTCTCCCCCTTTTCTTTCTTTTTCCTTCTTTTTATAATTGCATTTCATGGAGGAGCGGAAGAAAGTGTCTGTGTGTATGTCTGGATGCGCACTGCGAGGGGGGCGCCAGTAACCATAACAACGTGCAGCAGTTAGTAGCGTACCTACGTGTATGCGGGGTTAGACAGAGAGGGTTCACAGAGCCGGTGTCGAGTAGAAAGGGCTGTGTCGTTTGACCATAAAGTGACGCTATGAAACAAACTATAGATTCGTTTTTCACAAGAAAAATTTATCCAGAAACTCCTGTCGGTCCTGTGCCAGTTTCCCAAACTTCAGATAGTTCAGAGGACGAGTCAGCAATGTCCTGCACACAGCGCCCCATTGATATTATTTTGCGCGACGGACGCTTCATATAATAACCTAACAAAATACTATTTATGGTGTTATGTCATTGTGTCATTTCTGTCTCTACATGGTCACGCGTTAACATTTATCCTCTGCTCTCTGTATTGCGCACGGCGGAGTTCCGCCACACACACAGGTGAGCACGCTAGAGCGGCTCGGGCCGCATTTTCCTGACCAAACCTGACCCGAACAGACTGTTCTTACACACAGACAAACACGCTGCTCGCACAGCAGCGCAGCACGGCACTCGGTGCTGAGCTTGTATTGTGTTGCGTTCAGGCGTTGTCACGTAATTAACCACTTCCAGCACTTAAATAGGTCATAACAAAACAGCAGCATGTCAAGTGACTTTTTAATTTTATTATGTTCAATAAGATTGTATGTTCCTAAATCTTGAGACATCTCCTATGTAAGCTAGACAGACATTTCACCTGCTCATTACTGTGCGCAAATGTACTGTATGTACTTAGTCCTAAAGAGCCCTTCTGGTGCCAGTATACACAGAAACATCCCAGCAGGCTGTGCTTTGCAAGCATACAAAAGAGTTTCACGCATGTGAAAATTATTTTTCATGTGTGTGCTTCACCTCTGCAGCTACAACTCCATCCTAGGGGAAACACTGCTGTGTGCGTTTTGTGCAGCAGGTGGATGTGGTAGTCTAGTGGTAGAGTAGAGAGAGAGCTAAGTAGCGTTGAAGTAGAGTAGAGCAGGGCAGAGAGATGGAGGCAAAATATATTAAACCCGGTGTTAATACAGCGGAACTGGAGAGGGGGGGGGGGATAAATAGAGGTGGGCATGGCTCAAGTAGGGCGCAAAATTATAGAGAGAGAACGATACAGTGTGAATAAAGATTACATAACATAAAAATAACTGCAGTCTTTGTTATTTGATAGCCACTTAAATTAAACAATTTTTATAGGGCAAGTAAAAACTGACTTCGGGCAAGTGAAAAAAAACCTTAGCGTTGAACCCTGCAGGGTTGTCTGTGTTTATTGCTAAATTATACGTAATGCAGTTAATCTCGACAAAATTATGAACATATTGTGTCGATATAGATAGTGCTCCTAAATTTTGTGCTGGTGCTCCTAAAATTTTCAGTAAGGAGCGCTGGTGCTCCCAGTGGAAAAAGTTAGTCTGGAGCCCTGACTAGTCTGCAGCTGGCTGAAAGCTAGAGCCAACTGATAATAACAGTATTACTTTGCATGTTTAACTTTCATATTAGAATGCCATCATTCTGCATGTCAAATAAAATGCCATATCTCAGAACATTAACCAGGCATATGAGTAGCATATTATCTTACTATATAAGGACAAAAACTCTGTCTGTGTGTGTGTGTGTGTCCGTTCCACGTTTTTCTCCTCACTGACTTGGTCAATCTATGTCAAATTTGGTACAGTGGCAGAGGGTAATGGGAGGATGCGAATGAAGCAATATTACATAAATTGGCCAAAGGGGGCGCTATAGCAACTGACTGAAATTGCAAACTTTGAATGGGCATATCTCGTGCCCCGTATGTCGTAGAGACGTGAAACTCTGCACAGAGATCAGAGTCCTGCACGGGTCCAATTTTCAAGATCCACCCTGCCCTGACGCGGGGACGTACAAAACCGCACCCGAACTGCAAACCCGCGCATCAGGCCAATTAGTACAACAACCCGGTCTGACCCGTTGAAACACGACCCGCAGCCCGACCCGTAACCCGGATTTTAAGTAATCATTTTGGCTCATATTGGCTGAATATTGAACAGCATATCGCCACAGTTAAGATGCCAGTGAGTAAACAACGACCTGAATGAAGCAGCTCTCAGCTCCATCATCAACCCTCTGTGTTCTTCTCCCATACGAGTATAAAAGCACTCGTTTGTTACATTTAATGCTTTTAAACTTTTAATCTATGTAAAGGAACTTTACATGTGTAATAATAGACTTACTTTCTGTCCAGAGCGACGTTCAGCAGTTACGAGCCGTCACATGTTTTTAGAATCCATCGAGGAGAGAAGTAATCCATCAGGGAAACACTTCAGAAACATTATGTGATAGTTGTACGTTTTATCCATTTATTTCTCAAATACCTAAATAATTATTTACTGTTGGGAGTGGCGCTTGTTAGACGGTGTTAGCCATGTTGATTCTCTCGTCCAATCACAAATTGTGTAGTGAAACGCGTGTAAACAGCTGAACCAATGACCGTTGCGAAATAGTGGAAGCGATCCTCAGAGAGTAAATAATGACCAAGATAGTTACCTGTAGTTTACCGAACTAAAGATTAGTTTTTAGCTCAATTATAAAGCAACCTATTTTAATAATCAGTCAGGTGAACAACAATGCATAACTGAATGCTTGCGTTCAGCACACCACTTTATTGAAGGCAGAATAGGCTACTGACAGAATATACTGGCAGAATACTGTTTTGTACTGCCATTATGGAAAGTACAAGTAAAATTTTAAGACCAGCTCAAAAATTTAAACACTCTGCTCACACACGCTCCATTTTACTCACTCAACTGTTCTTTCAGCTCAGGAATGCCACTTTGGCTAATGTCTTCCACATATTTTGTCACTCTGCGAGATACAGTTGTAGGATCTGGTAACAGCTGTGTTGCATCGACACGGCCAGACCGCACACCAACGTCGATTAATCCCTGTGCTAATCCAGCGAAGCCATCCCCACATACCGTTTCGCAAGATCTGATGTCACTGCATACAAACTTTACTGCTAGTTTGGTAACAGTCTCTTTGTCTTGCTTTCTTGGTGCTTTAAGTTCACCTTTTTTTGTGAAGAAGTGATTGATTGGTTTTGCAGTGGCGGCATTTCCAGAGCAGCTCGACTCCGACTCCGAGTGCTTCTTCAGTGATGAAGTTCCCAGTTTGCAGCTATCGTAACACTTTCCTGCACTTTTTACAAGCAGCAAAAACCAGTGACTTGATTATTTTCTTCATCTATGATAACACCAAAATGCTCCCAGACTTTTGATTTAGCCCTTGAGGATGAATTGTCGGCTAAGTTGTACTCTCCGCTCTGTAACTTTGCTCTCACGTCCTCTGCCATTGTTGTTTTGCTGACCAGGAAATGATTGTGCAGAAAATGACCCAGTGCATACTGCTGTCACAGCCTTACAACCAGCTTACAACTTATGTTTTTATTTTATTTTATTTATTATTATTTTATATTAATTTTGATGTGTTTATCTAAAACCCGCGACCCGACCCGCATGTTATTTTTTCCCCCCACATCCGATCCCTGGAAATTAAAAACAAACAAACAAACAAACAAACAAAAAAAAACACCTGCAAATCAGCTGTTTTTGCGGGTTCCCGACCCAGTGCAGGACTCTGACAGAGATGCCTCTCCTCATGAGGAACAAATTTGCCGCAAGAAGCCATAACTTCGGCTAGCGGCTAGCCACACGTTTCCCACGTGAACTACCAGTATGCCCCACTTTTAAGTCAATACAACATATAAACACTTCAACTATCTGCCTTTCAACCTGCTACCTCAACTACTAATGTACAGTTTTAGCCTACTATCTCACTATTCGCAATGGTACTACTGTACTTTCAATAAAGCAATAGTACTATCAAATTCACAAAAACACTGTCTGAAAACATTACTCTTTTTAATGGGTTCAGTTGACTATTTAATCTGCAATTCCCTATGACCTGTATCCCAAAAACACACCTTGTGAAACTGTACGTGGGCAACTGTGCACTCAATGGGTATGGACTAGTTTATTATAATCATCATAAATACTTTGAACAAGTTACCGGTTGCTATCATCATCGTGTGACACAAGTAGTTTTGTACTTGCATAACTTAGATATGATAGATGTTGGAATACTTTCTCACTATGATCTATCTATCTGAAATGCCAATGTGTAACTCCTTAGGTTGAAATTCTGTGAAGAAGTGTAATAAACATAGATTTCTTAAGATTTCTTAGGAGCACCGTCTTCACTTTTTGGCATTTAAAGCTCATATATTTTTGATCCTGGAAACAAAAACCTTACAAAGTACCACAGGCGCAGCAGGCTTTGTCTAATGTCCTACCTCTCTTTGCTGAGAAAGATCTCCTGCAGGATGCCCATCTCACGGTCTCTCTGGGTGAGTTTCTCTGTGCTGTTGGCCCCTGGGGTGACCAGGCTGCCAGTCAGCGTCAGAGGCCTTGGGGGTGTCCAGGGGACCCTCTCTTCCATGGTGTCATGTGAAAGCCTACGGGCCATCTCAAACGTCTGCCTGTCCATCATCAGCTCTCGTTTAGCAGCCTCACCGAAGTCCTTAATCTTGTTGACGTTGACTGTGAATTGGGTGTAATAACATCATTAATACAGCAATGTTGAGCTTGCTGAAAATAGTAGCACTAATTAAAGCAGTTTCATGTTAAAATCAGTGTTTCTCCAGTGCTCTTTGGTAGCCAGACATCAGAAGGAGCCTCTAGCTGAGCTGTGGCTTAAGTTAGCTTCGTTTGTTTCTAGATGCTCAAGTTTGTGTTTAGGTTAGGAGCTGGGAACTGGGAGCTGAATTATGCAGCATTCACATGGAATCAGGCAGACAGTAGACGGCAGATGGAAAAACAAACAGTCCCAAACAATGGCAGGATGGTAAAACAAAACATGCATGACAATATGTGATGATGGTGGTTTCTTATCATTTTCAGAGAATAAAAGAAAAATATATTCATTAAAATAATTTTGTTTTCATTATATTATGTAATTTTTCTCGTTATGCCGATTGTCCAGATCGCCTGTGTTTTCTCCTTGTGCGAAGGAGCTAGTAACATCTGGTTTTAAACTCCATTGTGGAGGATGACAAAAGTTATGAATTATTTTAACTCTAAATGGCGGTGCTGACTACCGTTACAGTTACCGGTAGTCTTTGCCAGCCTCACCTTATTTAACTGTCCTGCTCTCGTCCACTCAAAGGGGACTGCGAGCCAAGCTGCTCCAGAAATGAACTTGGCTTGTTTCTGTGATAACTTACGATCCAGACATCCAACATAACCCTTCATCTGGTTTAAAGATATGGGCTCGTTAAAAATAACCGAGATCTTAAATGAAATAGTGATGTGACTTGAAACACCAACAAAGTAGTAAGCTGGAAAGATTCTAATGTGCAGTTGTCCATCTGATGCTTCTGGAAAATCCTGTTATTAACTCCTATTTTGATATTAGACAGCTGCTGTTAGAGTTGTTGCGCATTCAGATGCACATGGCTTACCTCTCTCTGTCTCATCCAAATCAAAATAGAAGTAGTGTTTGAGCTGCTCCTCCTCAGCCCAGTGAACTGTCTTCTTCTTTTTGCCCTTCTTAGTCAAGCTCTCTTCCTCTCCACGAGGTTCTGCCAAAGCGTTAGGCTTCTCACCTACAAAAAACAAGAGACAAAGAGAAAGACATGAGTTAGGCGATCAATAAACTACGAAAAACGCAAGATGATGGTATAATGTCAGAGGAGCACATTAATCTCTGTTTTCATCAAAAAGCACGAGGACCTCACCGTTGTCAGAGAGCTCTGTGTCCTCTGAGGGAACGGGGGTCCCAGGCTGCTCTGGCTCCTGGTTTTCATCAACGGTAGTGACAGAAGCAGCACTTTCTGGAGATGATGGTTTAGTGGAAGATGTAGCATATGCAGAGGGTTTGCTGTCAAATGGACTCGCCTGAGGACAAAAAAAGGAGGGCGAGTGAGACGACTGCTTTGGAGGTGATGACAGCTAAAAGCTCCTAATACTTACAAAGTCTTGCATGAGGAGACACCTAGGAAATAGCTATTCCCTCTCTTATTTGCAATGGCAAGAAATTATTACAGCACAGCAAAGTCTGTCCTGTTTGTTTAAAAATTACAGATAAGATTTAATCTGAGGATTTATGAAAAGACAAAGAAAAAAAGAAACAACTTTCAGTAAAGGATATGACTACTTTAGAATGAAAATAATACAGTTCTTACTCACCCTCATGCCACCAAGAAGTCCAGTGTAGTTTTTTAATTCACAAAACTTGTTAGGGATATCGGAGGATAACAGCTAACCAGATTTTTCCATACACTTTAAGTGCATGGAAAATCATTTTGGAAAGTATTAAAACTCCACTAATGCATTTAAAAAACGTCAGAACGGGTTGTCCGTTGTAATCCAAGTGCCCTGAAGCCGTGGCATGCAATATTGACTTGAAAAGACATAATTTACTCCACTTTTATAGCATGATTTCTCACCGTGGTCAGTTTGCCTGCAACTGCCGAGACTCGAGAACAAGAACATCTCTGGACATTCTCGTGTCTCGCGCGAGTTGCCATGTAAACACAGCATGTCTGCAGGCTAACTGACCACGGTGAGAAATTCTGCTATAAAAGTGGAGTAAATTATGTCTTTTCAAGTCAATTTTGCATGACGCGGCTTCAGGGCACTTGGATTACGACGACCGACCCGTTATGACATTTTTAAATACATTAATGGAGTTTTATTACATTTTCGAAATGATTTTGGAAGTGGGTTCCATGCACTTCAAGTGTATGGAAAAATTTGGCTAGCTGTTATCCTTCGATACCCTACACTGGACTTCTTGTCGGCATGAGGGTCAGTAAGTACTGTCTGTATTTTCATTCTTAAGTGGTCATTTCCTTTAAATAAAAATAATAAATGAATGAACACCTAACTTAAGAAAATACTCTGAGGATGCTATGGACAGACAATGGCCATTAATACCATAAAACATACTGACACTAGGTCAAAATCTACTGAGACCACTGTGTACCTTGTTAGAAGTGGGGGAGACAACCTTGGTGTTAGTTGTAGTAGCAATACTAGCTTTCTTCTTCTTGATCTTGATCCCGGGCACTGGGGCAGAGTTCAGAGCATCTAGGAAACCTGTGCCCTCCATCGCTACAGTGACGACACAAAACATTGATGAGCACCACAGCTGCTACATCACTCCCATCTCTTTAATATGCACTGCAAACATGAGCCTGTCTTTGAATGCATGTATGTTTAAACTTACGTTGTGCTGGAATGATCTTGACTTTGATCTCTTTGGCAGAGTTTGATGGGGTATTTAGAGGTTTGTATTTTTTCTCCAGAGGTGGAGCATCTGATGAACCCGAGCTGCTGAGGTAAAATTAACATAAAAGCATAACATGTAAGTACCACCTTTAGCAACCTGATGGCAGCAATGAGCCAATTGCAAAAATGCATAACAAGAAGGCGCTGTTGAAACAAGAAAAGCTGTGTTTTCACCTTTCACTTTCAGTGCAGTACCCCTGGAACCATTCTTTATCCATACAGACATGTACCTTAACTGTTGATCTGTTTTGTCATTTCTACCGCAGTCACTACTTTGATTATGTAGGCGGGGTTGTACCAAATGGTAGTAGCCATGTCACTGCTCCATCCAGCCTTCACTGTATTTCCTCTTAACCAGTAATGCCTGGACCTTACTGATCATGGGGTTGCGTGACATTTTCAGAACAAAAAAGAACAGGCTGGAGCGTTTGGAAAAGAGCAGCCTTGTAGTGCTCAGGAATGACGCTCCACCACATTTCTCACATTTCTCCAAGGGAGGAAATGGAGTATTACTATAATTGGGCTTGAAGCAAGAAAAAATCCTGTGCCTGAATTTTTTTTAGAGGGCTGTGCTAGGGGGGTCCAGGGAAGAAATCCAGAAGAAAATTTTGAACATTTGACATCTAAATGAATTAATCTGGTGTACTTTGTGAGTATCAATCAAGTACCACATCAAGAAGCTAGAAAAACAATTTCAAGGTTTTTAATGATGAAATATGAACAGTTCACCAAAAAAGGAAAATTTGGTCGTCAGCTACTACAAAATGGTTGGGGCCGGGCAATTTTAGACAATTCTGAGCAACAAGAGGCAGAACAGGAAGACAACAAGAACGTCTGCATTATAATGTACATATTACATCAGTTGAGGCTTAAACTCTCAACCTCCGACACCAAGAGCATCTTCTATCTGACTGAGCTAATTAGCAAGTGACAACTCATCTGTGGCTTCACAAATTATCTCCCACTTATCTCTACCACCCCCCCTCTTTCTGTATGTGTGAATTGCAACCCCCAACCTGTAGCCATTTCTCTGTGTGTGTGTGTTTTCATCTCTCTCATGTCTAGACCAAAATGAACAAATATTTATAGACGGACAAGCAACATTATAATTAACAGGATTTATTTTTTTTAAAATTTATTTTATTTTGAAAATTGGCCAGACGCCGAACTGAAGTGCTGCAATGCATGAGCCTCCGCGGGCGCTCCGCTCTGCTCAGCGGCCTGTGTGGACATAATAAAGAGTCTTTATTATGCCTATGGTGCAGACAGTCAGAAAGCTTTACATGGGCGCCGATTGAAAACTGCCTCAGCAGCTGGGCGCTGCGCTTCGGTTCCGCACCCGGTGTGTCTGGCATGACTGAGAGACTGTGAGAACTTAAGGCCCGCCCTACTCTGCCTCTTATTGGCTAGAACTCCTTGTTTACCTTGAGTAATGTGACACACCATTGGTAGTTGGAACTATCACTTTGCTTTACTTTAAAACAACTGGTTAAATGACTGTTGCTACGGCAAGATGAAAACATATTCACAAGAAAAAAATATTCCTGCGCTGGAAATCGGAGAACAGAGAACTTCAAGCCCTGACTATAATCCACTTAAAATTCAACAGAGACAATAACAACAAATGGAATGGCCAGAAATCTTAGATTGACATTAAAGGTGTGTTGATAAATTCACGTTGTCAGCTCATGCATTGAGTAAGTTATAGTGGGAGTTGACTAATGTAGTCTTGCATAGCCAGATCTATCTCCTAAGGGCTGTCTCAGCACTAGATAAAGGTCTGGCATCACTAATTAACTTTCTGCTATAGGGGAAAAAATGCTCTGGCTTGTTTTTGGTTTTTTTTGACACCATTACAGTCATCTTGGACAGTAAAATAACTGATGAACTTATTTTGGTGGTGGGACTGCATGTGTGGAGGCCAGCACTGTCATTAAAATTAACGAAGTCAAACGGGAGGGAGAAGGTCAGCCGAAATCAGTGGCTGAATGCAGGTTTTTAGCCACAGTCTACATACAGTGGGGTCAGACCTGTATGCACAACCCTGTAGGGGTCTCTCTTGTCAAGAAAGAGAGATAAATCTCTATTGACCAATCAACTGACTGCAGCTCCACCTTTTAGTACTGGGTCAGTGTGCTAGGTACCTGAACAGAGAGGTAACGAAAAAACTGGAACTGTTCTATTGGTACCATCCACAACTTCTGACGATGGAAACATAAAAATAACGGTTCCAATGTGTAACAAAGAGAAGTGACTGAACTAAATTGCACTGCTTGGTGGAAATGAGTCTGTCATGAGGCAACATTCCTACAGGAGGAGACAGTACCTTGGCCTCTTGAGGACTGGAGGCTTGATGTTGTACTTGTCACCCAGCTGTGGGGCAGTGGGCGCTTTCTTAGCAAGAGCCACATTGGGAGTGTCCATTTCCAATCCTGCACAACGCAAAACATATTGATTATCTTGTACAGAACTTCTTCAAAGACAACATTCAGGGATAACTACATCCCTGCTCATCAGCTGGAGTTTACCTATGGACCGAATCTTTGTGTGGCTGGGTGCATGAGCTTTCGGTTTCTCTTTCTTCTTCTCTTCATCCCCACTCCTTTCCTTTAAATCCCGCACTGTTACCTTGCCCTCTTCTTTTTTCTTTTTCTTATCTAGAAGACGAAGAAAGAGTTTGTCACTACCTGTTAGAAGATAGGAGGTGCAGATAGGACGCACTGTTTACAATTGGTACAGAATGCAGGGATCACAACAAAGGGTAATCACGCTTGCTGTTTTAGCCTCAAAGCTGTGGGACAAGCTTTCCTTTAACATTAAATCAGCTGCGTCAGTTCCTCAGTTTAAAAAGCTGTTAAAAACCACCTGTACAGACTGGCATTTGTATAACATTGCATAATTTTGTATGTGTGTGTATGTATTTTAGGTACATATATATATCATTCTTACATTGCATTTTCTATAAATGATGTTCTTCTACTTCTTTGTTTTCTCATATTGCATGACATTGTACTGTGAAGCACTTTGTAACTCTGGTTTAGAAAAGCATTATAGAAATAAAGTTATTATTTTTCAAAAGAGAAACCATCAGCCTATACCGGCAGGAGAGTTGCTGCTGCTCGACACACTCTGAGAGCGGATTGTAGCCATCCAGCCATCCACTAGCACAGACGCCAACTTCCTGAGCTCTAAAAGCAAAGGACAAGTATGTTAGTGGGGTACACACAGCTAACATACACAAGCAGAGTTTTGATTTGATTTTTGATGTACAGGCAAACTGACCTTCGGTCTCTGCACTCTTGCTAAGCTGCTTCACCAGCTTGGCTGTGTTGTTCTAAGAGACAGACAAAAAAGCACATTATGGGACGTCGGTAGCGTAGTGGATAGTGCTGGTGCCCTATTTGCTGCATGTCCTCCCCCCACTCTCTCTTACTCCCCCATTTCACTCTCTCCTGTCAATTAAAAGCAAAAGCCCCAAAAAATAATCTTTAAAAAAGAAAAAGCACATTATTATGTCTGTGTCATAGTCTTTTTTCCATCTCCATTGTTTTGTGCAGTGATTCATAGTGATAAGTTTCATTTTTGTGTGTATCTTCTGTTTTTATGCTGCTCCTTTAATTGCCTTTCTTGCCCTTTTTACAAAGCTGAATTTGAGAATTATGCAAATGAAACTCAACTCTACCTGTACTGTCCTGTAGCTGCACAAATGGCAATAAATCAATCAACCAGTCTATCTATGTAAGATGCTACAGTGGCCTGTATGGCTTACTGTGGGAATGTTCTGGTGGACAGACTGAGACAATACCTGTTTGAGGTGGTCCACTTTGAGAGGCAGCTTCTGCAGTGTAAGCAGGATGAGCTGCAGCAGGGGGGTGTTGTTGGTACTTTTGGAGTAGGTGAGCCAGGAGTTGAGCATCCTGTAACCACCAACTCTGATAAACCTGGATGAAGGAGGGAACAACAGATTCATAACAAAGGACTGAATTACACTTGCAGATCAATTAGAATATGGTAATAATTGCTGAGATTATTATAAGTAGTTATTTTCAGAGTTGATGTTGCATTGATTCCCTTACATAATGCTGCTGGTACTACTCTGTGACTGAGTCTCTCACTACTTTGGCAGATTTACATTCGCTATACTGAGTATTTCTGTCAGGATGTGGGACTGAGTCAAAATGATCTACAGTGTGTGCAGTTTGATGGCACTGAGGAAGAAGATTTACCACGCTTTGGATTTAAAAAACAAAACAAAACACAATACTTATTTGAAGGATACATTCACTGTTGGATTAAGTACGTCTGTGTGGTTTGTTGATAGAGGTCTGCTACAGAGTGCAATAAGCTGTATGTTCTCAAGGAAAATGAAAAAGCAAATTACAAAGTTTCTTTAAGGTTTCTTGTTAATTATCTTTATATTATCCCATGATTTATGGTAATATTGTTTGGGCAAATACATACTCTTCAAATCTGCATAAACTTTACTTGCTGCAATAATGATTTATAAGATTGGCAACTTTCTGATTTTAATGAGGCCTTTGTTTCACTGATCACAAAACTTATGAATAACCTTCTTTTAGTATATGATATAAATATTCATCAGATATGAGTGTCTAGATATATATAAATACTATGTTCTCATCTTCCTCTCTACCATCATCCCTTAGTAAATTCTTTAAATTTCGCTGATTAAATTCATTCTTATAATACCAATCAGCTAATCAATTAATCAGCTTGACCATCCTTTTTACAAACTGAAACATGGCCAGTACTCCCTCGGATATTGTAGTATACACATTTGGAACACCAAAGTATATGATGTCAGGAGCCCTATATCCTTACATCTTTTAAAAAGATATTATCATTACATTTAATTCATGATGTCTTATTATCTCTTAACTTGTATATTAACACATTCCCCCCCTTTTTCCTCTGCACTGTGTTCTATTTCTTGATTTTTATTGGATTATTTTCCACTGACTGCTCAAGGTGCTTCATGTCATTTACCATTTGCTTATTTTGTATGTTAGTTTAGTTCTTTTGTCTACTTTACTCCCCTTTTTGTCATAGTCTTTCTCCTGAAGTTGAGGGGAGGTCCATTTGTATAAGCCTGTGGCTTCTTGACCTCTCCTAACACAATTCCTTTCTTTTTTACCATCAGAAAACACCATAATGTGAAACTGCGTTAAGAGAACAAACACAGATTAAACTTGATATTGACTCACGAAACATTTACTTACAATGTGGTATGGCTCCAGCCCTACTTATGATTCATTTATGCACTTGATTGTTTTTGTGTTTTTTTTTTAGTTTGAACACTTCTCTATTTTTCTAAATTGCTTTTAAAAGAGCAGTGTTCTTTTGTATAGTGTATGTTTCTTTCATCATCATTTCACAACAATTTTAAATTTTAAAAGAGTGGACTTTGAAACTCTAAAAAAAAAAGCTAGTAAGCAAACCTTAAGTTGAGCTTAAATTTGAGTTAACTATGTTTTTTGTTAGTCTACAGTTTTTTCAATTGAATGGAATGCCTTCATACTTTGATCCATACCAGTTTTAATATTAATTAAGAACAAGACTTGCAGTATATAGTGTTGACAGTAGAGTTAGGTCCCACCTGTTAAGCACATCATGGGACTTTGTCTGCAGGAGGATGTTCAGGTACATACATCTACTGACCATCTTGGTTGAACCTTTCATCAGGCTGCATTGAAAAGAGCAAAGGTGTTACAATATCACCTAGTGTAAGAGTTAGGATTCAATTAATCAGTTAAAGGTAATGTCACATCCAGGAACAGTTCCTCACCTAAACACCTTTGGGACTCCCTCCAGGCTGCGGAGCTCTCCATCCTTCCCCAGCAGAGCCTCCACACCCTTCAAAATCTCTCTGGGGTCCACTGGTTCCCCCGCCATGTCTGAAATACACACCTCAAAATATTAATACACATGCCAACAGCACACAGATGTATTATATTTTCTGGTATGTACAAGAAGCTTTTGGACTTTGAGGAGGTGTTAAAATGCTCTCCAGTAGGGACTTTTTACCTGCCAAAAAGAAAAGCTCCATGCTACAGAATTCCACCCAAACTATCTTGAAGTACCAAACCTCAACTACTTCAATCTGTTTTGTTCCAAAAATGTCCCATCAAGACTCTAAGCTGCTTATCAACTACACAAAAATCTAAACCGCATCAGGCCAACAAGGTCAGAGTACAAACGGATTCACCCCACCACTGACCATCATCCATAATTATCTCACTTCAATGATCCAGTGGGCAACTACACCAGCCTGTCTGTGTAACGGAAATTCTGTCAATATCTTGGTCCAAAGAACCGACACACAACACCCAAATCAGATCAACACCTGGAACTTGCAAACAAGGACTCATCAGATTTACTGAGTTTAATCAGCAGCATATTCTCTTACAAAGCAAGTCACAGCAGTGATTCAGGAGCACACCACTCTCACCTACTATCCAGTTAATCATTGGTATATCAGGCTTTGAAAAAATAAGTAATGTTAATCTGGATTGATGATTGGGCTGACACACACAAATCAGCAGCCCCAGACAGTTGCTCCCTGCCACACAGCACTCAGTGCTCTGGCAGTCAAACATCCACAGTGCAGGAAGACTTCCATGTGCTGGCTCATACTCAGGATTCTTGGAGTGCTTCACGGGGCCAACTTGACACCAGCTTAGCGGGGGCAAGTGATGGATGCTGTAACTTACTCCAAGTGCCTCCAGAATGTGTCCTCTATGGGACTTTGCACAGAACATTTAGACTGACAGAATTTTAATTATAGAGTGAGGGGCATTACAGACTATGATTGAAGTAGCAGCAGTAATGCTGAGAACTAAACTGCACATTATTACAAACAACAAAATTAAACACATTCACTATTAATTGACTTCTTTTTATTTACCTAAATTTTCTTTACTGAAAGATTTCGCTGATCATATCAGACCTAACTATTAATATATATTAAGTAGCTAGAATGTTTTTTCACAAATGTATATATCATCTCCATATGTATCAAACACAAAACAAAGTAAAGGGTCAAAGTTCTGTTCAAGTGAAAAAAAAGCCGAAGAGATTATTTTTTGAAAGAAATGTTACTGGTAATGATTCATCAAATTTTTAATGCCACACGCCTATCACAATCATTCACATTTATGCAAAAATGCAACTTAAACAAGGAGAATGGTAACAGAAGCATCAACAGTGCCTTGTAAAACCCCATTTTTACAATTTAATGATTAAATAAATGGTACAAATTAAAATGATATGCACCAATTAAGTTAAGTGTGACTGGAGGTATTCGTATGAAGTATGAAATGCTTGAAAACTGTAGCATTATTCTGATAAATACTCAGTGGTGACTCAGACTACAGTGGTGTTAATGACATCACTATCGACTGTTCCAGCCAGGGGTACGTATCAGGGCACTTACTGCCGCCTACAGGTCACTTTATGTTTACACACTGGCACTGTTCTGTCTATGTAGTTACACAATGCAAAGATGCATTACAAATTAATAAAGTTGTTAGTGCAACATCCAATAACATTGGTCATAACTGTCACACATTAATCTGACAGTAAATCATATTCATGAATGAAAGGCGTTTCATGTTTAATAATTTCCATCAGTGTAAGTACTAACTATGAAAAAAAAAAATCAATGATCCAGACAGACAGCCAACACCAAGTCATTTGGCCTTTATGAATGTCTTCAATATCATGAATCTAAAAAATGTTCATGACAAAAGGTCTTATGAATAGCCTAACCTGTAAATGGTTCCTGATAGAGCTGCTTGGGTTGACTCTTATAAGCATGCACATATTTTTCTATGTTTATATATTTTATGATGAAACTGTTTTCGTGCCAATTTATCAGCTCGAGTACACAACCAGCAACCCTGTTTGAAATCAATTCATTGGAAATGTCATGATGTGAGGAATCAGTTAGGTCTTACCCGTGTAACTGTTGTAGTAGAAGTTTTATAAAGTCTCAGACCTCCAAAACACTGCAAATAACCCAATTCCTGTAAATGTCACAATTGTTACACATTTACACAAAATCAGTGTTAAAGCATGCCCCATGGTTCCTGGTTCAGTGGGGGAAAGAACATTATTTGTACACTGTCATTCTGTGTATCACTGATACATTATTGTAAAACAAACTAGGAATGTACTCAATGACCAAGCATTCTACTACATAAATAAATACACACACACATACATATCTATATATATATATATCTATCTATATATATATATATATATATATATATATATATATATATTATATATATATATACACACATACATATACACACACACACACACACACACACATATATATATATATATATATATATATATATATATATATATATATATATAGATATATAAATAATATAATACACACACACACACACACATATATATTTGTGCAACAACAGACTTGACTATGACTAAGGCAACAAGACATATTCATCAACACCAAACAAAACTAATCAAATAGCAATGTAAAACGCCCTCGGTTATATAAGAGCAGCTCATGCAGCCTATAAAAGGCTTGTGCTGAACCTGACATGTGTCATAGCTGAGAACAAGCTTGCTCCTGTGGCTAAGTTGCTTGTCAGAGGGGAGGGAGCTAGAGACTGGCTGCTAATCAGGGCCCTTCCTCCGTTAACCACTTCGGCGACGGCAAACCAATCCCTACACAAGCAACAATGGCTCTTCTTAAGACCGTGCTGGTTTATTGGAAAACAAGTCGACGAGCACCACATATCTACTGAATCTTACGCGAATCGCAGTCAGAAAATGCGATAAACATCAGTCTACTCTTTTTTTTAAACTGCATTTCAGTATTGAAAGAACTCCCAAATGTTGCTCCGAGAACACGTCTAGCCCCCGGAGCTGTCCGAGGACGAAAGGCAAACCACAACCCGTCCACCATATTGCCAATCCCGACTGTTAGTGCTTCGCAAGACCACTTCGCTCGAATCATCCTGCAATCTTTATCCACAGATTGCCGAGTACATGATGCGTGCTTTCGGGAAGTCCCTGTGTTTTAATTACCGAATAATCAACACACAGTGCTTCATTAAGTATGTCCACAATCCTCATGCTAACGCAATCTTTATGTATAGATTGCGGTGGGTGTTCGTTCCGTGGAGCAGCCCCTACAAAACAAGTCTGGCAGGCAAAAAGTCCGACTTCATGAGCTGGAATTTGCTTTCTAATAGTTATGCCTACGGCAATCTTTATGAATAGATTGCTTATGGTTATTTTACGAATTAACTCAGTATTTACTTTTATTTGTACAACTCGTCCATTCCGTCTCACACACAAAGAAACGGAGCCTTGTGCCTCCGTCTACTTTCCTGTGTGAGCTCATACTATAACATTGCTGATACCCAAATTATTTGCCAAGAACCAAGCTAATTGACGGTGCCAGCTAACCAGCTAGTTAGCTTATCTACAACCATTTTCATTTAATTGATCTCGATTCAATTTAACTTCAAAGTCAACTTACTATTGATACTATAGATCCTCAGCGTCTCGGGTGTAATAGAGTGTGCTTTTCAGGCACTTATATCTCTTATTTCATCAATTTTATATCGTCAACCTTCATGGTTTTAATATCAACTGAAAGAGTTCTTATGGGTGGGGCTGTGATAGCTAAAAGCTAACGTTAGCCTTTCCTTCAGGAACAAACTGGAGGCAAAAATAGTAGTCAAATGTCCATTACTTGAAGAAAAAAATATGAATTTGAGTAGAGTTGTTCAAAGTCCTCGACGCTTCAGTCTTCGGCAAAGCAAATTCATACCTGCAAAACACACAACAAACACACATTTAATTTCAAGTATTGACAAATTTCGTCGTCCTTCGTAGTTATTCAAGTACTTTGTTCATTTTTGAAGACATACTGTAGTAATTTCACATGTTAGACGGACAAAATCTTGACAATAACACTTCCTGTCTCACTGACATGACTTACCTCTGAACAAATCCAGGAATGAGGTCGAAGAGGACGGACTTGGCTTTTATACTTCGTGACGTTATTTACGTCACGGCCAATGTTTTTCTCCGTTTTCGCTGTAACAAAATGGTGGACATGTGTCTTTCTCCGCCTAGTGAAGGGCATAATGGCGTATTGCACATTTTGTAAACTGTTGCACTGAATTGTTCCACAGAATTTCAATAAAAGTTGAGTGTATTTGCATTATTGATTATGTATTATAGAACACCAACAAATGGCATTGACGTAATTGGATTGTAGTCATTATTTTATTTATAAATGTAGTTAATAATATTTCTTAAAAATGGCGACTGGTTTGTCTGTCCTGATTGGGATGGTCACATGCACCACTCACCCAGAACGCAACATTTTAACAATCATCTATGACCAACAGAATAAAACAAAAATTACAAATTGTTGTTTTACACACAAGTTAAATGAATTAGTATTGTTAAAATTTTGAAATAAATTAAAACGATATTTATTGAATGATCGCTTGAACTTTTACCTTTCACCTTCACCCCCACTGAAAGAAAATGGCGGCCTCCTTCCAAGGCATCGTTAAGGTTTTGTGCCGTGTGTCGCCTTCAATTTCGCATCCATTACGACAGTATCAGGTATTTCTTGTAACTATGCTGTGATATACGCATTACCCGATTCATTTATGTGTGAGCAGTTTGTTCTGAGAAGTCAGATGAAACACAGTATCTGAGACTACAATGAGATGTGTGTAACCTTACGGTAAAAAATACCCTTGCTATAACTTGATTAAATTAGAAAATGACCACTTCTCGGCTATAATCCGCGCTGTACAGAACACAGGAAATTGTATTCTGACGGCTCAGCGTAACATTTTTTACCCTCCCAGCAGCACGGCATTCAAAGACCAGTGGTTCATAGCATTTCGGCAGTTTTAAAGTTAGGCCAAACATTATAACGTTACATCCATGTAGTAATGGGTCTCATGCATCCGTCACATTTGGCTGAAGGTGTTGGGGATGAGGTGATGATACAGTGGTGAGATGATTTTCTTTTGCATCCAGTCCTGTCTACAGAGGCTCCCTGTGAGATCATGCCCCACTCTCTCTCCATTCGGACTTCCAAGTCACTTTTTCTGCAAAGCAACATCACTCCAGGATGAAGTTGCTGTTCAGGCTGCTGAGGCTCTCTGCCGTTACAAGGACAGACCCTGGGAATATCTGGAGAGTGAAGGTACCTAAAAGAGTTAAATCTCATTTGTATCCACATACTTGGTTTTACTTATATTCCTTTCTCCTGACAGAATACATTGAGAGATATGGAACCAATTCAGTGTGGGTGGGGTATAGGAGGAACCACAAAGGAGGCATCCCCCCACAGAAGACACGCAAGACCTGCATTGTAATATTTCTCTTTTAATCCATCTTTCATTAGTTCCATGCATCACACCTGTCATGTAAAGTGACCTGAACACTGACTCTGTCTCTGCAGAGAGGTGACAAGATATGTGGAAACCCCTGTCCGGTTTGTCGGGATCCAAACATCATCATCCACTATCAGGTGAGTGAGGGTCCTAAGGACAGAGGGATGTTGTATGCTGTAAAGCCCTGTGATTTGTGATATTGGGCTTTATAAATAAAATTGATTGATTGATTGAGTTAGTGTCTCAGTCACACTTATGGTCATTGAGTTACACTACACTGTAGTGTTCTGTTAGACATCAGTCATCAGTCTTTTGCCTCTGAGACTTTTATTGTAACCAAGCACTATGCCTGCTCATGTCACTAATTTGTTTTTTTTTAAAAAGGAATACATGCTTGACTTGTCCACTTGGACTGGGTGTTATAGGTAACAGCCCAAGTACAGACGAAGAGGAAGGTCTGATATTATTTTCTAGGGATGCATGATATGGGATTTTTTGCCGATATCCAATATGCATAACAACTAATTCAAATGGTAACAGATACTGATACCAGTATATCAATTTTTTTCTCTACCTAAGTTAAGTGATCTTCAAGCCTCTTCTGTAGTGGAATTAACATTATATTATGCATGGATACTCTTATCTTGATGGCCCACCAGCAGATGGAGACATGAAATAGAATGCTTTTCAATGTATGTAATATTCATACATCGTGCAAAATAAGAAAAAGCATATTGGCTGATTGTGAT
>CM069310.1:37342500-37397500 GCA_035609425.1 Epinephelus awoara | reverse complement strand
TTGCTTTGGAGAATTGCATATTTAGAATGAGTGCTCATAATTTGTCCCAGCTGCAGCACGCACAATTGCACTTCTAGGCTGACAGTCTTCCTGAACCTGCCGCTTTGCAAACAATTAACCAGTCAAATTAGCCACAAGCTATCTGTGAGGTCAGGCCATAGATGACCAAAACAAAAATGTGATTCTCATTTATCAAGAATTGTGCAGCCCTAAATTACAGTAGACTGTTTTTAAGACCTCTGCAGCCAATGAGGTAATGGGAGTGACTAGTATTAATTTGCAGCACTTGTGGATGTCCTGCCACTATATTCATTTTATGCAAAGGCCCAGTAAAATACTACTGATAGAAATTAGGATTATCACCTTAAATTTAGCCTTTTTGCTTTGTGGTATTGCAACTTCAATATGGGGATGTGATTCAGAGGTGTGGAAATCATATGACTTGGACTCAAATCTCGATTTGAGTCACAGATTTGATCCCTTTAACTTGACTTGCCAAAATCAAAAAATACTTGCAAATGACTTGAACTTTGACAAGCCCAAAGATTGAAAAGTTATTTAAGTGTGCTGCAAATTTTATTTCTTTCATGGCATCTTTTATTTCCTTCATATCCTGCACTGTTTCCCTGTGTGTAATTAGCACAGCAGCACTCTGCCACTGCTAAATGATGAGCGCCGCTGCAGTATTTAAAAATCTCCCGGTATGCAGTCAACTCGCCCTCTCTACTTAAGCAGCCAGAGCAGGTAATGAGTGAGGGTTATAAATTGAACACCTGCAGATAAGGGTACTGATCAATTGGCCAATGTTCAATCTCAACAGTTTGAAGGATGATCAGAAGAGCTGACCAGATATTGCCAAACACCAAACATAATTTCTCTGCACGCTGCTAAAATAGCTTCCCTGGTTTGGAGGTTCTGACAAATTGAAGCGCACACTTAACATCAGTGTTGGGATAACGTGCTACTTTTGTAATTTATTACATATTATATTGCGTTTTAGCAGTAACAAAATATAATGCATTACCAATAGGATTTTGGATATTACATTTACAATGTCTCGTAACGTGTTCATCCACATTGAGCCACACTGCTGCACCTCCATCGGTGTGCCAACAGAAAAAATATCATCCAAAGGTGGTTGTGTTGTCAGGTCATCACAGACGACATTATAGAAAGGTGCCAATAATTGGCACATGTGGAGAGACATTTTATCAAACGTAATTTGACATCTGCAAGAAAGGAAAATTGTCTTACAGGAGGTATCTTACATATTTGGGATTAAAAAGAAACTGACAATTTTTTCCCAAATACAGGATTACTTTACAGCAAGACAGGCCAGAAACACAAAAATTCATTCTGTTATGGTTAATAGTGCTTCATGCTTTGAAAGTGCAATGTCAGCACTATTTTTTATGATAAATTTCAGTTGCACTTGTTGTAATGAACATGTTTCAACAGATAAATACAAATTTTTAAAAGCATTCATGATATTTGTAATTTATTATTTACTCTTAAAATGGCATGACATTTGGTGAAGAGTGCATTATTACTTGTTTAGGACTCAAAACTCTGTTCTGGGACCTGCAAAACAACTTGGTCGCACCTCTGATGTGAATACTACATATATACTACATATGCAGCTTTTGAGTCGGATGCTTTGTAAATGTAATATCATTTAGATGCAGTTTTGAAATTGTTTGCATTTATAGATATTATAATCTCAAGTGTGCCCTGTTGTGAAAGTGGAAAACCGTGTTGGAACACTGAATCATTGAAAAGCCAGTGGTGAAGCAGCTTATTGGAGTGGGGCACAGCAGGTTCTGCAGGTTAGGTGAACTGAAGGAATTTCTCTGTGATGTCATCAGATGGTTAAAGTGATTATTTTAATAACGGAACCAGTCAGGCATCAATTCCAACACCCTGTTTTCTCTTTCAGGCTTACTCCCCTTTCAGATTCCATATGTGGAATTTTCAGGGGAGGATTACTCCAATGCCCATGATGCTGTGGGGTCCACACCACCTCCTCATTCCTTAACCTCGGGTGACACCTGGTATAAATGGTACAGTGAAATAACACCTGATGAGAATGAAGTGGCCAAGGTGAAGAAGACATACAAGGCTTACTTAAAGTGATGGAGACTCCAGAGGCAGTTCATTTGATGATATTGTTGTGATGTTGCTGCCCGTAATGCAATAACTGTCTGGTTTGCTATACATATGTACATCTACTGGACCATGTGAATTTCATATCCTTCTGGTATGTAAATAAACTGCACAATAGAAACATGGAGAAAAAATTGTTTAATTTTATTGTTTAGCTTTTGTAGATCTTGAGCAGACATATTTTTACCTCCTAGATTTATAGAAATCAACAGTAGGAACCACCCTCCAGGATCTGTCCAACTTCATGCTGTTACAGGTGTTCTAGACAAGATAGGGAAAAGATAGCCCCAACAAAGCCAACCGGGCCAAGATGGAGTGTGTGTAGCATACGACGGAGGGATACGGTGCAACACAGCATTGTGTCCTGACAATGGCTGTGTGATCAAGGGTTGACCTTGTTGACCACTGTCTCTCCCAGGGACTCCAACACCTCCCGCTTGTAATCGTCAAAGTCTCCATCAATCTGGTTGATAGTACAGTCCTCCACCACCCACAGCTGGCACTGAGTCTCTGTGATGAGACGGGCATCGTGACTCACAATGATCACAGCTGGAAAAGAGGGGAGAGCTTGTTAGTGCTGTAATACAGGGCCAAACAGTACACTTATGGGTTGATCATTCAAATGTAGTCTTAGCTGTTGGGAGTGTCTCTCTTCAGGCATCACTCACTGACTATTTGCAATGTCTCTCTCTTTCGAGTGTTTCCACACTCTAACATGGAGCCCCCCAGTACATTTTAGGACAAAATCATACCCATTCAGCTGATTACAGACAGTGTGATGCAGTCAGTTAAATTCTTGGTACATGGCTCCATTCATCTTCCCTTTGATAATTTGGATTCTGCTGGTACCATGAAAAGTGAAACAGCCCCATAACATGATGCTCCGTCCTCCAACCTACACTGAAGTTGTGGAACTTTTAAGGTCATATGCAGAGCCATTGCTCCTCCAAACATGGCACATCATACTTTTTGAATAAAGGTTAAGATATCTGTCTCCTCTGATCACACTAATGTTCTCCTAATCTACAGGCTTCTCCAAATGTTGTGGAACAAGCTTTTGGGCAAAAACATGGTGCACCATGTTTGGAGGAGAAATGGCTCTGCATATAACTCAAAAATACCACACCTGCTATGTAGTTTGAAGGTGGCAGCATCATGGTATGGGATTGTTTCTCTTATCATTGCACCAGCAGAATCAAAATGATCAAAGGGAAGACGAACAGAGCCACGTACCAAGAATTCCTTGAGAAGAATCTGTCCACCAGAATGGTGAGGATGAGAAACAGGTGGATCTTTCAGCAGGACAAAGATCCAAAACATACTACAAAGAAGACTCTTAGATGGTTTCGAAGGAAGAAAATAAAGGTGTTGGAATGTCCCAGTCAATCACCAGACTGAAATCTAATATAACATTTGTGGAAGAAGCTGAAAATCAAGACCCACCAACTAGCCCCTCATTATCTTCTGGATGTAAAGACTGTCTGTGTGGATGAATGGACCTACGTATTATCTAAACCATGTGACAGATTGATTTCTTCATACAGGAAGCGTATTTAAAGCTGGTGCTACGAACAAAAGCTCTCCACCAATTCTTAAATATGTTTCATTTGGTGTGTTCAATACTTTTTCCCTGTGTTATTCCACTTTATTGTACATAACTTATTTTGGATTGAAATGTTACAATTTTTTTTCCTGTATAATTATACTGAGTTAATCAATGATGGGTGTAAACTTCATGTGAATAGCTGCATTGGAAATAGGGGTAGGGGATATGGCCCTAAAATAATATCACGATATTTCAGGGTATTTTTGCAATAACCATATTCTTGACGATATGACAAATTAATTATAAAGATATTTTCTTATTAATGTAAGAACATAGAATTGCAACAAAATAAGTGATATAATTTTACATGTCAACCTAACAGTTTGCCTTCAAATATTCTGTAAAACCCTAACAAAAATGATCTCTCATTTTTTTAGTCTGTGAACAACAACCGTAACTCAGCGACTCAGATTCTGTATACCGTATTGTTAGTCAAACTAAAAATCCACCACAAATGACACATTTAAACAAGTCCCAAACACAAAAAAACGTACCCTGGGATCTTACTATATAAATCAACAGGTAATTTCCTCCTCTTTTTGCAAAATCCTAAATGACTGAGTTGTTTTTTTTCACTATGACCTTTATGCTTTGCCATTTCTCCTCTAATCATCACACTGTAAGCCATGACAGGCTGTTAGGCTACCAGAACTATCGCACTTTCACATATAAGTAGTTATTGTCGGGCCACAAGTGTTGCATAGATTTACATTCCCAAAGGTTTATGCCAAAATCACTTGACACCGACTCCCGTGTGCGCACGGCGAGAGGAGAGGGAGAGATGCTGTGCTGCTGCCAGAGGAGCTGCTGAATAAGTTCCCTCTGAGTGGTAGGTCGCTTGAAGAGTCTAAGAAGTCCGAGGCTGTTCATAAGACATTAAGGACGCAACAGTTTCTTCCAGGCTCTGAATTCAGTATTTATTGCTTTCTGCAGTCAAATGATGACACAGAGATGCCAATAGTCTCTTGATTATAGTGGAGAGTTTCTTTATGTGTGCAGCAATGTGTTTGACAGCTCTTCGTAAAGTTTGCTGGAGTTCTTACTCCATCCAGCTTTTGTTATGAGATAATTCACATAAAATTGTTTAGATGCACACATGGTGTGGATCCTTTCAAGAACAGCTCAGTGCTTAGTGTGTGCGTATTGAAGCATTACTGAAGCACGAACTGACTGGCTTTGTGTTTCAATGTTGCATGTTAACTTTTGAAAATATCCTCCAACATTAATTTTTTCGAACCACTAATTTGTAAAATTAGGTTGGCCTACACAACAATTTTAGAACAAGCTCCTCTGCTCAAAACATTAAGGAAACACTGAATCATCACAGTATAACACCAAGTCTGTTAAACTTAAGGGATAGCAATCTGTCCATTTAGGAAGCACAGGTGTGAATCAGTTTTACCTGCATTGGTGCAAATGAAAATGATAACAGGGGCAAAGGGGAGGGGCAAAAGCAAGAAAACAACCCAAAAAGGGAATGGTTTTACACGTGGTGGCCTCAGACAGTTGCTATCTCCTTATTGTTTGAAACTGAATCTTCTCTAATTTTGTGTACTGCTAGTGTCCTTGTCACTACTGGTAGCATGAGCGGTACCTGCAACCCAATCAGGTTGCACAGGTAGTCCAGCTCCTCCAGGATGTAGTGTGGTCACGGTACCAAAATTGGGACCCACAGTACGTTTGTCATTTATAAAAAGATAAATCACTTTTCTATAATACATCAATGATATTTCAATGGAATAAATTACTTATTCATGCTTCAAAAATGGCATCAATAAATGATTAACATAGGGGGGATCAAAATAAAATAAATAAACGAAATAAAAATCAACCAGCCACCCTCCTCCTCTGATAAGTTAAGAACAGTCCCTTCAGTGCGGTGAGGTTTGTGGGCCGTTACCTGCCACAAAGAGAAATGTGAACGTCTCGTTTCTCCTCTGACACGTCACATACCTGTGTGCCGCCACGGCTCAGCTGTTCAGGTTCTTATGACACCAACAAAGAGGAAATTATTGGACCTGGAGCCGGGCTTCTCATCGCTGGTAAACAGCGCTATCCTGCGGTGGCCGTAATGCTCCGCTGTATTCCTGTCTGTGACCCCCGTTCAACTCACAACCGGCAGGATTTGCCTTTCGTTTCGGCTGCTGGTCTAAATCTGTACTCGCACAGCGTGCTCCTGGATGATTTCTTTTGGTCAAACAAAACTATTTTTAGTTAAATGTTCGCACCGTAAAGCTCTGTGGAAAACAAATCACTGTAGCATATACAAACAAATCTAGCCTACAAGTAAAAAGCAATAAATAATAACTTTCACTGCTTAAAGATACTCAATAGCTCAGCTAATACCTGAAATGTCACTGGAAAACAAACCATTGCAGCAGCATACTGAGTGCCAGGTGGACAGCGCACGCTAGAGATGCGCGGATGGCAGTTATAACCGCCTGGTCCGCGGTTAATCCGCGAATCGGGCGGGTCGGGTGATAAAAATGAGCAATCTGATTAATGGCGGATGGGTTATGGGCGGGTGAAAATAATAGCCTAATAATAACTTTTATTTAAATCGCACCCTTTAAAAACAAAGTTTACAAATTGCTTTGACAAACTTTAATGGAGGGGAAAATGTATTGCATGCTCTAAAATGTGAACAACACATTTTAATATTTATATTTAGTCAGGCACAATCTGGCCGGCGGCCAGACTCTCATTGAGCCTAATTGAGGACCCCTGTGTATGGACCAGAACACCAGAGCATGATGGAGGGCGCGAAGGCAGTCATGTGGAAGGGTTTATTTAACACAGTGATCCCCGCAGCAGCAGAAATGAGTGTCTCCTCATTAAGAGTGCCAATGTGCGCCTTTACGCACGGAGTAACGGCGCCGTTTTATTGATTAATTTAATGTCAGTCAGCTGACGGGATCAGCCAGGATCTAATCTTTCCTGATAATATAAACATGCGGGTGCGGGTGGATGCGGGTCTGTAATTATAGAAAATTAATTTGCTCGGATGGGTGGCGGATGGATGATTGATGGATAGATGCGGATTCGGGTGCCGTCAGAGCCCATCTGCGCATCACTAGCGCACACCATTATTGAACGGCACATGGACACTCACCCTCTTGCAATTGGACTTTGAACTTATCCCGGTACCGTGAGGTACCGTAGTACTACGGTACTCCAACATTATGGTATCATATGTACCATGGTGTTTTAGTACCGCGGTCTGCCGTTGGTACCAGTATACCGTGCAACATTACCAGGATGGCACATCCATACGTGCGATCACATGGTTTGCCGTGTCATCTTGCAAAGTCTCAAAATCATGAAGGAATTACCATGAGACCAGCCATTACACGAGGAGGGCTGGACAGGGCCAGAGAAAGGCATCAACCCAGCAGCAGGACCAGTATCAGCTCCTCTGTGCGAGGAAGAACAGGAGGAGCACTACCAGAGCCCTACAAAATGACCTCCAGCAGGCTACTGGTGTGCATATTTCTGGCCAAATCGTTAGAAACAGATGTCATGAGGGTGGCACGAGGGTCGGACATCCTGTAGTGGGACCTGTGCTCATGGCCCAGCACTGTGAAGCTTGATTGACATTGGCCGAGAAAACACCAGAACTGGCAGGTCCGCCACTGGCACTCCATTCTCTTCACAGATGACAGCAGGTTCACACTGAGCACATGTGACAGGCGCGAAAGAGTCTGGAGATGCCATGGTGAACATTATGCTGCCTGTACCATCATCCAGCATGTTTGGTTTGGTGGTGGGTCAGCGATGGTCTGGGGAGGCATATTCTTGAAGGGTTGCACAGACCTCCCATGTCATGACCAACGGTACCCTAACTGCTGCCAGGTAGTGGGGATGAAATCTTCAGAGTGACTGTCAGACCTTAAACTGGTGCAGTGGGCCCTGGGTTCCTCCTGGTGCAGGACAATGCTCGGCCTTATGTGGCCAGAGTAGGGAGGCAGTTCTTGGATGAGGAGGGCATTGATGCCATTGACTGGTCCTCTCATTCCCCTGACCTAAATCCAGCTGAGCACCTATGGAAGTTATGTACTGGTGCATCCGATACCACCAAGTACTGCCACAGACTGTCCAGGAGCTCACTCCAGCCCTGATCCAGGCCTGGAGGGATTCCCCCAGGACATCATCCACCGACTCATCAGGAGCATGCCCAGATGTTGTCTGGAGTGCATACAGGCAGGTGGGGGCCATACACACCACTGAGTCACAGTATGAGTTGCTGTTTAAAAATCAGCACAAGTTGGATCAGCCTGTGATTTTAATCTTTTACTTAGATTTTCAGTGTGATTCTGGATCCAGCCTGCAGTAGGTCCATAAGTATTTGCACCAAACACAAAGTGAGATACAGTGTAAGACATCCCTTATGTATTTTTTTTTTTTTTTAGGGGGAGGAGGGTGATACTAATTGTTGACAAACTGTGATAGACTGGGAATATGACAAGAAATGGTGTGAGACCGGGTTTGGCAACAGGTCAGGAGCCATTAAATCCCAGCATCCGCGGTGAGAGGACATGGAATTGTTTGCGCTTTTACGCAGGGGTTGGTGGTGAAGTGGCGCATATGACTTGTGCTACAGATGGACGGATGGACGAGCCACGTATCTCGGTGCCACTTAAAAACAGGTAATACGTCTAGCTACATCTTTCCCACATCAAATATCCATGATCGCCTAGACCTGCGTGCGTAAAAGCTCACACAATTCCATGTCCTCTCACCGTGGATGCTGGGATTTGATGGCCCGCTACTCAGTGTAGCCCACTCTTATAAGACCCAACAATAATAATAATAATAATAATAATAATAATAATAATAATAAGTTACTGTGGACCTACATGCCATGCTTTTTAATAAAATTACCAGAGGTGTTCGCTGAAAAACAGGTAATGTCAGCCTGAATTACTCGTGTGTCCCCCCGGAAAATTGCTGACATGCATGGGAAATACATCTTCTACAGGCTCACCATAGCATACTGTCAGGACTCAGGGACCAGAATTCGTGATGGCTGACCGTCGGAATAGCAATATTTCGGAGTGGCGGCCTGTAACCGTTAGTTAAATTGCCCGTTCAGTTGGTATTCGGATAACTGGAGCTTTACTGGTATAATGCAATGGCACCACCCAGCAGTACACGTATACGCGTTTACATGAAAAACAATGACCCCTTCTAAACGTTGAGAGATTTTTGTACACAAACTCACCCCTATGTATGACTGTGCAAGTGACTTTTTGAGTTGAATTACCTCGAAGGTAGAGGTGATAACCAAGAGTTTAAAAAATGGATTTAGTCACAGCTCCACTACCCCCTCATCATTGCTCCAACTTTCCAGGCATATATAATCAACTTGAAACATATACTGCAACCTTCTAAAACAGTACAGCATGCTCTGGAGCACGTTTTGATAATGTACATGACTGGTATGATCAGTGCTGAGGCAGACACTGGGTGTTTCTCAAAGTCAAGGAAGGATCCTCAAACTGCCGAATTTGAAGGACGCTACATCATAGACCCCCGCCGAAGGACTGTTCCAATGTCAATTATCCTTCAGAGTTTTACAAAGGACTGAGTCCTTCTTTCAGAGAAATTCCAAGGATGCATGTGTGGATCCTACACGGGTACAAAATCTCCACAATGCTTTGCACACGATTTACTGGAAGTGAGACAGGGCCTCTTCAATTAAAATTCCACCAGCGAGTTTTTAATCATACAAGCATGAAAAAAATATAGACAGTATAGATAGAAACCTCATAATTAACAAGTCCAAATGCATCCACTGCCAAATAATGTCATTTTTTGAAATAACGTGATTTAGATAAAACCTAAAACTTCCATTCCATTAGTTTCAATAGGTGTATTTTTCGGGGGAAAATCTTAGAATTCGAGGAATTCGTAGAGGAGTGCGGGGAAGTCAAATGACGCGCTGCTGATTCACCTACGTGCTTGACAGTTGACAGTTTATTTATAGTTTAAGATTTGAAGAAAACATGGAGGATCAACAAAAAAGAAATGGTAACTATACCGACATTGAAAAATTAATCGAGCTGTACAGCCAGCACAGAGGTAAAAACAGAATTAAGAAAAAACTGTTGGTATGGGCAGAGATAACAGGGCACCTCAATACGTGTTCAGACTCTTGGCAACATTCGTGTAGACGCTGACATTAAGAAGAAGTAGAAGATCTCCTCATCAAGGCAAAAAAAGACGAGAGAAGAGAAGAGAAGAGAAATCATCCAACTGGCGGGGGTCCCCCACCAAAACCTCAATTTACAGTGACATCATTGTTGATGTATTTGGGGAGGATTCCCCTGCCTTCACTGGTTTGGATGGCTTGGCATGTTGCAGCCCAACACAAACTGTAAATCTGGTGACAGCTCTACAATAAGTTCAAACAAATCTCTCCTACCGAATCGAAACCTCTCAATCAGCTACGATTGCGCCTGTCCCTAATTACTCTCTCCCGTCTAAATGCCCGCTCATTGTACAGACGGTGGATGAGACGTGCCATTATCAAGCTGCATTCTCTGAGCTCTAGAGTGCATGAGCGAAGCTTGATAATGACCTTACACCTGCTCTTGACTAGGCGTAAGATTTACACCCAGTCTTAGTGAGAAGGCGGCTTAAGCCTAGATGGTGCAACCAGAACACCAAGTTGACCGACTTAGCTTAAGACCAGGCATAAGCCCTGTTGGTGCAACCGGCCCCAGGGGACACTCATTGGTCTGTTCCAATGTGTCTTCGTTAAATGCTAGAGAGGACTCTTGCCTTGCCTTGGCAGGATCCTTCCCTTGGAGGAGAAACACCCACTGTCTCCACATTTAAGAGCAGACTTAAGACTTTCCTCTTTGATGAAGCTTATAGTTAGGGTTGGCTCAAGCTTGCCTTGGACGCCTCCCTAGTTAGGCTGATATAGGCCTAGTCCGCGGGGGACTTCCTATGATACACTGAGCTCCTTTTCTCCTTCTCTCTGTCGCTCTCTCTCTCTCCTTTGCTACCACTCGTCCTGTTACTACATCTCGCTAACTTGGCCATACTGCATGTCACTAACTCGGCTTCTTCTCCGGAGCCTTTTTGCTCCACTGTCTCTCAGATCCCTCGAAACGCGGCTACGCCTGGATCGCAGGTCATGGTTGCGCTGCTGCAGTGGTCCCACCTGATGCCTAGTATACTGCAATTATTGTTTTTAGTCATACTCTACTATTATGATACACATATGCGCTTTCTCTCTCTCTCACATATGGATTATTGTACATTTATTAAGTTGATCTGTTCTGTACACATGGTATCTATTGCTCATCTGTCCATCCTGAAAGAGGGATCCCTCCTCAACTGCTCCTCTTGAGGATTCTACCATCGATTTCCCCCGTTGAAGGGTTTTGTTGGGAGAGTTTTTCCTTACCCGCTGTGAGGGTCCAAGAATTGAAATTGAATTGGAATAGATTTTTATCTCATCAGTTGTGAATTAATTCCTCGCTATTGGATTCCTCATGTATAAAAGCAAAGTGAGAAGTCTAACAGAAACACTCTTCTTACCGCCTTTATATTCATTGATGGCCTCAGATAAGGCATCTATTGACTCGATGTCCAAATTGTTCGTGGGTTCATCCTATGAGAGAGAAATAAGTTAGTCGGTCATAGAATTAAATTGGGTAGTACATTGGCAGTGTGGATAAAAGGTTCAGTGGCCCTTACCAAGATCAGTACATCAGGCTGACGACAGGACAGTTCAGCAAACACTACTCTGGCCTTCTGACCACCTGTTACAGATAAATTCAGACACAATGTCAGAAAATGTCCCCTTCGTGTCAGCTGATGGCAAATGTTCAAGTTCATACCAGACAGTTTGGAGATTTGAATGGTGTGGGCGTGGCTCTCAAGGCCAAAACGTCCCAGGCACTTCCTGCTGTCCTGGTAGGGAAGGTTAAAGTTCCTCATCAGGTACTCTGTGGCAGTCTCCTCCATGTTCAACTGATCAGCATACTGCTGATTAAAGAAGCCCACTTTCTGTAGGCACACAAAAGACCCAAGTTACAACTCTTCTTCTGATCTCATTTACCAAAATAAAGAGAAGTTGTTGCTGTCTAACACTGTGTTCACACTGTGCAAAAGGTAATTAACAAGAGAGCGGCTAAAAAGCTAGTCATACAGGGGAGTCAGTTACTGTAAGTTTAGTTGGATTTGACTTTGTGAAAAAATTAAATTCTTTACAAATGTCAATTGTTTCCTTCATTGTTGTACATTGAATTCAGAAAGTATTAAGATCCCCTCACTGTTTTCACACTTTGTGTGGTAGATTTAATTTAAATTGCCATTTTGCCCATCAACTGAAGTCTCTTATTTACATAAGTATTCAGACCCTTAATTCTGTTTTTTTTTATACTTTATTTTTTTAGAGTCACCATGTGTCTGTATATTCATATGTACACATGAGAAGAAAAAAAACAAAACACAACATACACATGAAAAGGGGGAAAAAAAAAAAAATCACATACCAACAACATAAATAGCATAACAGCAACAACAGCAATAAGTAAGTAAATAAATAAATAAAATAAAAAAAAAAAAGAAAGAAAGAAAATAAACAAAGGAGAACAAAACAATTACATATACTCAAACTATAGAATATAAATATACTTCATACCCCTAAGGGACAAACAAGCGAATGGCCAAACGAGAAAAAACAACAACAAAAAAACAAAACAAAAAATAAAACCAAACAGACAAAAAGGTAATCACAGCTATAGCATTATGATTAAGTTAGTTGTAGTAGGTTGACCACTTGGCCCATCTTAACTCATGTAATTTGGGGTCCCCCCTTATTTTATATGTTATATACTTCATTTGGTGTACCTGCCGAATTGTGTCTCTCTATTTTTCTATTGTGGGCGGGGTTTTCTGGAGCCAGTGTCTGGTGATTTGTTTTAGAGCGGTTATACGCAGCACCCTAAGCAAGTAGTTATCTTTTTCCTTATGAGGTGTGTCTATGGTCCTTCCTAACAACATATAGTCTGTGTTTAGTTGAACAGCACATCTTAAAATGTGACTGATTTCTTTCTGTACCTTTTCCCAGAATATTTGCTGTACAGGACATGACCAGAATATATGTTGAACATTAGCGTATGATTCGCCGCATTCCCTCCAGCAGCTTGATGATATTTTATTATTATATTTAGCTTGCAGCACCGGTGTTATAAAGTATCGTGATTGTATTTTCCATGCATATTCTCTCCAATATGGCGATACAGTAGTTGTATGAAAGTTATGATTCATTTCCCTCCAGCTCTCCTCTGATATGCCTATATTCAATTCTTCTTCCCATTTCAGTTTTGCCTTTGTATCTTGATGTTCACAGTTATTTTCCAAAATGGTATATACAGCCGAGATTTGATGTGGGACTTTAATTTTATCATAATTCTTTATCAAAAATTGTACCAGTGGATGTAAATCTCTGCTGGTCTTGCTTTTTATTTCACTGTTTTGAATATAGCTTCTTATTTGTAAATACCGGAAAAAGTGGGAATGTGGCAAATGATACTCTTCGCTTAAAGATTCAAATGATATTATTCCCTTCTCGTTTAAGCACTGTCCAAAAATGGTCAATCCCTTTTGTGCCCAAATGTCAAAGGCTTCATCAGTTTTGTTAGGCATGAATTCTGGGTCTTCTTTTATCTCTCTCAGAGCCACTAAGTCTTTCTTTATTTCAACAGTGTTTTTAATTCTAGCCCAAATTTCCAGAGTGTTTCTAATTGATATATTATCTTTTACTGGTACTTTTCATTGGTATTCCGTACAGAAAGGAATCGTTTTTATTGGACCCTGACACATAAACATCTTGATTGTTCTCCACTTTGCTTCTGAGTTATGATTTAACCAAGTGCGTATGTGCTGCATTTGCGCTGCTATATAATAGTGCTTCAGGTTTGGGAGAGCAAGTCCCCCCTTCTCTTTGAACATTTTCAAGGTCTTCATTTTAACTCTTGGTTTTTTATCGTCCCATATAAATTTACCAATCATTGTATCCCAGATTTTGAAAGTGTTTGCACATATATATAGTGGTATTGTCTGGAATAAAAACAAAAAACGGGGGAGTACATTCATTCTAATTGCATCTATTCTTCTACCCAAAGACCATATGGCTGATTTCTACCTATTCATGTCCTGTCTAACATGTGCTTCCAAACATTCATAATTCAGCTGGTACAATAATTTGTTATTCTCTGGTAGCACAGTTCCCAGGTATTTAATTCTGTCCCTATCCCACTGCCATAAGTAATTACTCTTCACCTCTCTGCTTGCTGGGGCTCCTATAACCATTGCTTCACACTTCTATATATTTAGTTTATATCCTGACACATTACTATAGTTATCAATGACATGCATAAGAGCTGGTAGTGATTGTTCTAGGTTTGTAAGATATAAAACCACGTCATCAGCATATAAAGTCAATTAATGAGATTGCTCTGCTATTTTCACACCCTCAATGTCATTAGTTGCTCTAATATATGCTACCAGGGGTTCAATACAAATTGAAAAAATTAAAGGGGATAGAGGATCTCCTTGTCTTGTTCCTCGCTGTAATTCGAAACGGTCAGACAGAGTCCCATTTACTCTGATCTGTGCTTTTGAAATACTGTACATAGCTCAAAGCCATTTGACAAAGGTGTTATGAAAGCCAAACTGCAAGTTTAAATATAAAAGGCCATGACACCCTATCAAAAGCCTTTTCGGCATCTAGAGTAAGAATCAGAGTTTGAATGTTCATTTTCTTCGAGAAGTCTATTATATTCAATGTGCGTCTTACATTGTCTGATAAATATCTATCTGGAATAAAACCAGTCTGGTCAGGATCTATGATGAGTGGGATAATCTTTAATAATCTATTGGCTATGATGCTGCTTAGTAGCTTCTGATCCACATTTAATAAAGTTATTGGTCTATAGGATCCACAACTTGTAGGGTCTTTCCCTTCTTTATGTATAACTGTGACTATGGAGTTACACCACGTATTTGCCCACCGACTATGATTTAACACCCAATTGAAGGCTCTCTCCAAAACTGACAATAGTTCTTTGCTAAATTCTTTAAAAAAAAATCACCTGTAAAACCATCACTTCCTGGGCATTTTCCCTTTTTCAACTTTTTTATCACCACCATAATCTCTTCTGGGGTAATCGCTGCTGTCAAATTTGCATTTTGTTCCTCAGTTACTTGCGGTAAGTTTATTCCAGATAGATATTCTTTAACTCCATTTTGCGGAGTCAAATTACTGTCTGAACTATACAGTTGTTCATAAAGTTTGCAAATTCTTGTGCGATATCCCTCTTGCCTTTAACAATTACTTCCCTTGTTTGATTTTTGATTGCTACTATATTTGATTTTTCCTGTTGTTTTTTTTAGTTTATAGGCCAGGTTTTTCCATTGCTTTTGCCCCGCTATCAAAGTATTTCTGTTTTGTAAAAGTCAGAGCTTTCTCTGCTTCCATAGTTAATAGTCTATCCAGTTCATTTCTAAGTTTATTTAGAGATTGCAAATCAGAGCTACAACCTGTCTCCTTGTGCTTAAATTCTAATGTCTTAATTGATTGCTCTAGTTCCTTTGTTCTTTTCTCCCTTTCTTTCTTCTTGTACGAGGCAAATGATATAATTTCCCCTCTCAAAACAACTTTCATTCCCTCCCACAATATAACTGGGTCTACTTCCCCTGTATCATTGATCTCTAAGTAATTTTTGATGGCTGATTTTATTTTAGTCTTGAAGTCATCTATTTGTAGCAGGGAGTTGTTTAACCTCCATGTCCTCTGACCTTTCTCTAAGTCAAGGTTTAGTTTTAGAGATATCAAAGCGTGATCAGACAATGTAATTTCCCTTATGTGGCATTCTGCAACCATTGATATGTGGTTCTTAAACATGAAAAAGTAATCCAGCCTTGAATATTTACAAAAAGATTTTGAAAAAATTGTAGTCTCTATCTTTCGGGTGGAGGGCTCTCCATACATCTGTCAGCCCTATTTCCTTCACTGCTCCTCTCATTATTTTAGCTGCTTGATTTGAACTATGTAGTCTAACACAATACGTGTCCCTACTTGGGTCCATTATGAGGTTGAAGTCACCTGCGGCAATAGTGACTCCTTGACTTTCCAGTACAATCATTTCAACAACCTTTTTAATTAAGTCTGGACCTTCTTCAGGAGGATTGTAAACATTCATAAATGAAACCATTACATCTTCAATCATTCCCATGACCATTACATATCTGCCTTCTTTATCAGCAATTACTTTCTTCAATATAAAACCTATTTGTGGCATTATTAAAACTGCAACCCCTCTTCTGCAGGATTTATATGAAGAGTAATATACCTGGGCATTTGTAAGTTTCTTAAGCTTTTCATGTTCTGATTTCACTAGATGTGTCTCTTGTAAAAAAAAAAATTATATCTCCCTTTTCTTTTTTGAGCTTTACTAATAGTTTCTTGCGCTTAATTGGGTTGTTGATACCATTCACATTATATGAGATTACATTTAAAACTTTCATTTATTCAGAGAGGGGTTTGATAAGTACAGTTGATTAACATTTTTTACATCTTCCTTGTTATTAGTTAATATATCCTTGGTCCTACTATTTTTCAACTCATTGTGATTAACCGTAAAAAGTGAAAATCCCCTTAATAAAAAACAGAACAAAAACCTGACTTCCAAAGGTAGCAGTCCCTACAAGACTGCCTGTATATGACTACCAAAAAAAATATAGGAATCTGGGGCCTCCACTAAGAACTGCCCCAGTTGGAAAAGCAACAGCAGGCTGCATCATTTATATCTTACTGAGGTGGGTTTCAGTTTCCATAAACGTGTTTTGTTTTGTTTTTTTAAAGAAAAGAGAAGAAAGAAAAAAAAGGAAAAAAAGAAAAAAGAACTCTTTCAGACCCTTAATTCAGTACCCCTTTGGCAACAATTACAGCTTTGAATTGTCTTGGGTAAGTCTCCACAAGCTTTGCACATGTGGATTTAGGACAATGACCCAACGCATATGACCAAGACAATGCTGGAGCTGCTTCAGGACTCTGACTGTCCTGGAGAAGCCCAGCCAAGCCTAAACTTAAACCTCATAGAACATCTGTGAGAGACATGAACATGGCAGTTTACAGATGCTTCCAATCTGATGGAGCTCAAGAGGATCTGCCAAGAAGAATGGGATAGGCTTCCCAAACCCAGGTGTGCAAAGCTTTTAGAGACTTACTCAAGAAGACTCAAAGCGAAAGTTACAATGGTAACTACGGTTCTATGAGTCTTGGATGACCGCCAGAGGCGGTGCATAAGCACCGGATAACTCCGCCCACGCTAGCGCATGTCGAGTACGAATATCAACAATGTCACCCGTGACCCCTGCATGAATTCCGGGAGGCTATATCTTCCGGTGTCAGCAGGTGATCTGTTCCCCAATCTGCTCGCGAGCGCACTAGGATTCAGAGTGACCAGACGCTCTGGCGGTCATCCAGGACTCATAGAACCGTAGTTACCATTGTAACTTTCGTTCTATTTCGTCCCTACTGACCGCCAGAGGCGGTACATAAGCACTGGATGACACATAACACAAACAATTGATCCGTTCGTCACACGGGCGCAGTGGCATGGAGGTAAGCAGACAGGGTCCGTACAGGACACAACAACTGCGCTCCACTGTCGGCCGAAGGGGGGTCAAACCGAGCCAGATGAATCGGCCGGTTGAGATGGTTGTGCGGCAGCACCTTTGGCAGGAACGCAACGTTCGGCCAGAGAGTCACCCACGAACCCTCCGGCCCCCAACGCAGGCAGGACTCACTGATGGAGAGAGCATGCAGTTCCCCAACCCGCTTTGCTGACGTGACAGCAAGGAGAAAGGCTGTCTTCATTGACAACCACTTGAGATCTGCCTGGGTCAAAGGCTCAAAGGGCGAGGAAGACAGGACATCCAGCACCAGGGAGAGATCCCATGCTGGAACCCTGGGGGCCTCAGTGCCCCCCTGAGAAAAGAAGATACCAACCGGTGGCACCCCACAGTGGCATTCTCAACCAAAGCATGCCGCGATGAAATTGCCGCCACATACACCCTCAAGGTAGAAGGAGTACGGCCATCCTCCAGGAGAGACTGCAGAAATTCCAGAACGGCGGCTACCGTACAAGAGGCGGGATCCTCCCCCCTGCCTGCACACCAGGCAGAGAACCTCCTACACTTGCACTCATACTGTAGGCGGGTGGATGGCGCACGAGCATGCAAAATAGTGCACCTGACCGACTCAGTGCAAGAAGTCAGGAGCGGGTCGGGCCCTGCAGTGGCCAGACCCAAAGCTGGAGACGGCAGGGGTTGGGGTGCCAAATCTGACCCCCCAGCTGCGACAGGAGATCTTTCCTCTCTGGGAGGTGCCTCTGTCCAAGAGAACCAGAGGGGACAATGAGCTGACTCCCTCAAGGCAAAAAGATCTACCTCCGCCCTGCCGAGAAGGCCCCAGATCATCTCCACGACCTCCGGATGAAGCCTCCATTCCCCCGGAGGAGGCCTGTGTCGGGAAAGGAAGTCCACCACCCGATTCCGGTCGCCGGGCAGCCACACAGCCCGCAAGCTGGACAGACGGGGAGCAGCCCATGTAAACAGGTGCTGGAACACACTCAACAGTCGCACCGACTTGGTGCCCCCCTGATGGTTGATCTGGGAGACAACAGCCTTGTAGTTATATACAAGCCTCCCCAGCACCGTCAAAGTTTTATTGATGATTTTACCAGGATGCTTTCAATTGTATGCACAAACTTTGATGGTTTGGTCATTACAGGTGATTTTAATGTACATGTGGATAATGTCTGTGACAGAAATGCTGAAGAGCTCAGTGCTGTCCTTGAAACCTTTGGCCTGACTCAGCATGTGTGTGAGCCCACCCACAGCAGAGCGCAGCACACTCTGGACCTGCTCATTACAAAGGGGGTTAATATTTCAAATGTCAATGTGGTTGATGTTGCTCTGCCTGATCATTTCTGTGTCCTCTTTGACCTGTCTGTTTCTCCCAAACCACCGGCTGGTCCTGCAGTTGTTCGGAGGAGACACATAAATAACAGCACAGGCGCTCTGTTCATGGAAATGATAAACTTTGAAAATGCCTCATGTTCTAATTCTACTGTTGATGATTTGTTGAACTCTGTTACTTCGAGTGTTTTGACTGTTCTGGACACCATTGCCCCTGTGAAGGTTAAAATGGTTAAAGATGAGCAGAAGGCGCCATGGAGGAATGACGACTCGGTCAGGGCACAGAAAAGGGAGTGCCGGAGGGCCGAGCGGAAATGGCGCAAGTCAAAGCTTATCCATGCATTTGTCTCTAGTAGGTGAGACTACTGTAACGGCCTGCTCACTGGCCTCTCCAAACAGGCCGTAAGACAGCTGCAGTACATCCAGAATGCTGCTGCTCAGGTCCTGACCAGAACCAGGAAGTACGAGCACATTAGTCCTGTGCTCAGGTCTCTACACTGGCTTCCTGTGGCTCAGAGAATAGACTTTAAAGCAGCTCTGCTTGTGTACAAGTCTCTCCACGGCCTAGCACCAAAGTACATCTCTGACATGTTAGTGCCATATGAACCATCTCGGACTCTGAGGACCTCAGGGACCGGCCTCCTGCTGGTGCCCAGAGTCAGGACTAAACATGGGTAATCAGGGTTCCAGTTTTATGCAGCTAAAATCTGGAACACTCTTTCTGAAGATGTGAGACAGGCCTCTACTCTGACAATGTTCAAATCTAGGCTCAAAACAGCTCTATTTCACTGTGCATATGACTGAAAGGATCTTATCTGCACTCTTCTCTTTTAAAGTTCATTTTATAATGATTATTTATGTTTTTATTTTGTATTGTGATTTTAATGCATTTTCTTCTTCTGTAAAGCACTTTGAATTACTTTGTGTACGAATTGTGCTCTACAAATAAACTTGCCTTGCCTTGCCTTTTCCGACCGGATCAGCACATGCTTCCCCCGCAGGTGCGGTAGGAAATGCTGGAGAGCCAGATGGACGGCCCGCAGCTCCAGCACATTGATGTGGCATGCGCGGTCCCGGACAGACCACTGTCCCTGGGCCGGCCTGCCACGCCAGACCGCACCCCATCCCAAGCGGGACGCATCTGAAGTGACAGTCTCCCGAAAGGATGGGATAGCACCTAGGGGCGCACCCTCCAGCAGGAACGCCCGGTCTCTCCAAGGTGCCAGGGCGCGAATACATGCCTGCGACACAGTGATCAGTCTGTGCCTGTGGAGCCTGGGGTCCAGGCGAAAGCTGTTCAGCCACATTTGGAGGGGGCGCAACGGCCAGAAGGAATGGCAGTGGACGCGGCCGTCAGCTTGCCCAGCAACCGAAGAAACGTGATGAGCGGCAGCTGTTTGCCTCTCCTGAAAAGGAAAAGGAGCCGGAGGATGTCGTCCACACGACGCTCCGACAGGTAGGCCCTCATGACCACAGAGTCCAGGACCAGACCTAGGTAGGTGGCCCGCTGGGTGGGGACCAAACAGCTCGTCGCCACGTTGACCGTGAGGCCCAGCCGGGCCACATGTGAGAGAAGGCGGGCCGTATCCTGGACCACCTCGGCCCGGGAAGGTGCGCACACCAGCCAATCGTCCAGGTATGGCAGCACCTTCATGCCCCCAGCCTGTAATGGTGCCAGAGCCGCTGCCATGCACCGGGTAAAGACCCTGGGAGACAGGGAGAGCCCGAAGGGGAGCACCCTGAACTGATAGTGGCGGCCCTGAAAGGCAAACCGCAGGAAGGGCCGATGATGAGCCGCAATGGGCACATGAAATGGGCCTCGCCGGATCACGCGCATCACGTCCGCTGTGGTCAACATATGGAACGGCAAAAACTTCAAGTACCTGTTTAGGCCACGGAGATCCAAGATGGGACGAAGGCCGCCGTCTTTCTTGCCGACAAGGAAGTAGGTTGAGTAGAGTCCCCCGGGTTGAAGGAGGGGGTCCACCGGTGTGATGGCGCCCTTGTCCAGGAGGGTGGACAGCTCCTGGGCTAAGGCTTGGGCCTTGACCGGGTCGTTGATGACCGTCATGGTGACCCGGCCGAAGGCTGGGGGCCGGCGTCGGAACTGCAGTTCGTAACCCCGGGTCAGGGTGGCAACTACCCAGGGGTCTGGCGAGCAGGCAGGCCAGTGACTGAGCTGCCGCTGCGAAAAGCAGCCGACGACCGGCTCCGTGGCCCTAGCGCCAAGACCCCCGGCCCCCGGAGGAGCCGGAAGTACGGCGGTCGGGCTTGGGGTCCTGAGGCTTCCGAGGTGAGCGGCGTGGAGTGGAACGAAAGTCACCCACTGACCTCCTCTCGTCCCGCCGGCGCCGTTGGCCACCCCGGGGAGATTGGCGTGGAGGACCCTGCGAGGCAGATGGAAAACTCCTCGAGCTGCTCCTGGAAACAGGTGCTCTCTTGTGGAGGCTCGCAAGCCAGCGCCTGGTGTCGTCAGCCTCAGCAGTGCGGTCCAGTGCGTCCAGAGCAGCAGAGCCAAACAGCTCCCCAGGTTCTGCTGGCGCCCGGCGAAGAACCCTACGAGTTGCCTCTGTCAGAGGTGACTGTGCCAACCAGACATGACGGCGAGTGTGGACAAGCGTCGATATCAGCCGGCCCAGCTCCCTCGTCTGGTAGGCAAAAGCCTGCAGTGACGCATCATCACACATGTCGCGGACGGATTCGTCCACCTGTGCGTCCTGCAGGGAGGCTGAGAGTGCAAGGAGTAAGTGGGAGAGGGAGTTCCCCACGCGGCCGACACGTGCCGCAGTGTTGTAGGCCTTGCAAATGTAATTGTCTGTAACCTTACATTGCGCAGACGGGCACTTAGGGTCGGATTTCATCGCCTCATCTGGAGCCACAATCAAGGCCGCGATAGGAGGCTCAACCGCCGGCATGTGGAGGAGCCCCACCGACTCGGCACCCTCCATGGCAGCCAAGGCCCGATCATCCGACCCTGGCCCGGTGAGGGCTGAAGTGTCCCTCCAACAGGAGTGCAGCTCCTTCAAGAAGTCCGGAGAATGCGGCACTGTAACCCTCGCCGGGGGAGGGTTGCGCCTATGGAATGCACTGGGAGCCTGCCCCTGGCTCGGGGCATCGAGCTGCAGACGTGCCAGGGCTGCTCGGATGACCGCCCCCATAGAGGAGTCATCAGACCCCCGCCGGGAACTGTGGGTCGAGGAACGGGAGGAGCCCGCCGTCGTCAGAGGGGCCGGACTACCCTGCGAGTCCCGGAACTGACTCGACGAAGCTGCGATGGAGAGTGCATCGTCCAGCGGCAGCGGTGAGTCCTGGGCTGGTACAACAGTAGGAGGGGCCATCCCACCAGCAGGCTGGAGATCCATGAGGAGCGCCTTCATATGCTCCATGTCAGCAGCTAAGCAGTCGACCATGGACGAGAGCTGGTCGTCTGCGGCTCTCTTCTTCCTTTTTGCAGGAGCACCGTTCCCGCTGCGTGTGGCAGTCCTCTTCGGTGCAGGAGCCCCACAGAAGTCCGCCCTCTCAGACTGGAAGGAAGGGAGGGAGGCCGGAGGACCCAGTTGAGCCAGTCGGGCCAACCTCACTGACCGAGGCATGATACTGCAGTTCATGCAGGCCTCATCAGTGAGGGCCTCCTGCAGGTGGGCCATGCCAAGACAGGCCACACAGTGGTCATGGCCGTCCTAAGGCTCCAGGGGCGTCATGCAGACGCCACAGGCGTGCTCCATCTGCAGCCAGGTGGAGAAACCAGCAAGCCCAGAAACGTGTGACACTGCCGGGAGCGGAACATCAACACAACTGAAGAAAACCACCAAACCAAGTTGGGAGAGGGGGCGGGCACGCAACCGTCACCAACAAGGTTATCTCTATTTCTGTTGTGTTTTTTTGGGGGGGGTTTTTTGTTTGTTTTTTTAAATATATATATATATATATATATATAAATAAATATATATAGATATACGTCTGACAAACACAATTGAGCTGGGAGAGGGTAGTCGAAACACCACCTTCACCAAACACAATTGAATCCTTCACTCTGAATCCCACAACTGCAGAAAAAAGAAAAAAACAAAAAAACAGCCCTCAGCAGCTGCGGGGAATGCTGGAAACGGGGGGGCGGGGACGCCGCCGTACCAGCAAAGCCACAATACCAGAGCAGGGACAATTACAAATATACAATGGTGCACGCTAGTCACAGCCCCTCGGAGGACGAGCGTCAGCCCGTTACTCCCACCACAAAGGCACGAGGCTGCCCAGGACCAGCAACACATGAATCAACAGCAAACAACTTACGTACACCTCGACGCGCGAGTCGGGAGAAGAATGAAGGAACAGATCACCTGCTGACACCGGAAGATATAGCCTCCCGGAGTTCATGCAGGGGTCACGGGTGACAATGTTGATATTAGTACTTGACATGCGCTAGCGCGGGCGGAGTTATCCAGTGCTTATGCACCGCCTCTGGCGGTCAGTAGGGACGAAATAGAACTACAATGAGAGATTTCAGTTTTTGATATTTTTACTTTGTCATTATGGGTTACTGAGTGTAAACTGATGGGTAAAAATGGCAAAGTGAGATATGTGTATTTTTGCTCTAAAAGAGATTTTAGATTTGTATAACAGACATAATTCCACAGTTTTTATGTGTTTTATTGATGCCTCTAAGGCCTTTGATCGTGTAAACCATGAAAAATTCTTTTATAAATTGCAAAACAGAGGGGTTCCAACATCTCTTGTGAGAATCCTGTTTTTTTGGTATGCACACCAGTCAATGTATGTGAAATGGGGCGATTTTACATCTGCTCCATTCAATGTATGCAATGGAGTTAGGCAGGGTAGCATTTTATCTCCCTTTCTTTTTAATATTTACATGGACAAGTTATCCAACAGAACAGGCTGTATGGATGGTGACACCATTAACAACCACCTGATGTACGCAGATGATCTGGTTATCCTGTGTCCATATAGCGCTGGTCTTCAACAATTATGAAGAGTATGCACTCAATATTGCTCTGACTTTGATATTGAATATAATGAAAAAAAGAGTAATATTATAATAGTCAGAAGCAAGGAAGACAATAAATCGTCATTTCCTGCCTTCTCTCTCTGTTACTGTCCTCAAAATATGTGAAGAGGTTAAATACTTTGGACATTATCTAACTGATGACCTGTCTGATGATAGGGACATTCAAAGACAATACCAAATGATGTATGCACAGGCTAATATGTTGAAATGCAAATTTAGTATGTGCTCATTGTCTGAAGAAGACCACTCTTTTTAAAACTTTTTGCACCCCGATGTATACTGCCCACTTGTGGTGGCACTACAAAAGTAGCAGTATGCAGAAACTCAAGGTGGCATATAATGATGGCATGAGGATGCTGCTTAAAGTGCCAAGAAGGAGCAGTGCAAGCCAAATATTGTGTTGGTGTATCTACATGTCCTGCTGTACTCAGGAATCTCATGTACAGTTGGATCTGTAGGATATCTGAGTCACCAGACAGCATAATTTCAGCGCTTGCAAATCCTGCCATGAGTACGGTTAGGTTAGGCTTTGGAACCATTGGCGTTTTAGTTAATATGCAAATATTTGATATTTTTGTATTTGTCTGTCCTTTTATTGTGTCTTGTATTTTTATTGTACTGTACTATGGACTGCCTCTGTGTCCGGAATAAAGTGCTGAATTTAATTGAACTGATCCATTCAGAATTACATCTACAACACACTAAAGGGTGCAAAAAGTGAAGGGGTTGAGTTCTTGCTAAAGCCATTGTATGTAAACAGCTAAATGATATGGCTTTCATCATCACTGAGAGCACTCTGCCTGGTCTTCATACTGGCCAAAATATATGTACAGTCACCAGCGACATTTTCTGCAAAAACATAATGTACAAAGCTTTACATAACTGCTTTGTTTCACCAGCACACATGTTCTTACAATCAGGCTGTTGTTACAGTATTTTCTATTCAAAAGAGGTGGTCAATAAGATGCCAGCCCACTGAAGTTATCCACAGCTGAACCTTTGCCATCAACACCGAGGTACACTGGCACACAGCTCCTTTTATTGTAATTAATGTAGCCTTGTTTCATAAATACAAGTTTCATCTGGCAAGTACACACCTTGTGTCTGCCAGGCTGTTCTTTAAAGGCTAAGTTCGGTTTTTTGACACCTGGGCCTTATTTTTAGGAATAAATACGCTCGTAGACTCACCCAGACAATTTTGGTGGAGCTCGGAGCCGTTTTCGAGCAATTTAGATCCATCCGACGGCGTTTTCTCTCATGCCATAGAAGCGGACGGGGCCAGACATCGAAGCCCCTAAATTAGACATTATCTGCTGCGAAACTCGCTCATTTCACCTACATTTTATAAATGAATGGCCAGTGTTATCACCATGTCAGCTCAACTTCCTTGTTATGGTCATCCGGGGCTTTGCAAGGATAGGTAACTTTTGATGACGTCATAGACGTGCGCCGCAGTAGCGCAGCTGAGTCCAGCCGGCGCTAGGCTAGGCTATACAGCTACACAGCTATTCTTGTGCAACATGACGGAATATTTATCCGATGTAGAAGTGTCTGATGACGACTTTAAGTATGATGGATGCCCATATCGTTTTGAGCCAGAATACACAGACGAGGAGCTATTTGAAAGGAGGATGCAGAGGGAAAGAGCCGAACAGCTGGCCAGAGAACAAGCGACCACTGCACGTCCACGAATGGGGGCTAACTGGTGGTGTTGTTGTGGACACACCACAGACAACAGAAGAGGAGAGCCTTTGATGCTCAGAGTGGGACTTGAGACCAGAGGAAACACGTATTGATGCCCCCCAAAATATGTGTCTCACTACACTGGAAGATTTTTCTGCCATGACAAACCGGGCTGTGGTAGAGACTTTTTTCATGTCCCGAGAGTCAACTGGCAGACGCAGCCGAAGCCAGCAGGACCGAACGGACAACTTTCGATAGAGTAAGTAGCCCATACAAATGCAAAAAAGGTATATTTTCTATGAGTGTTTGCTTTATAAATAAATAACTTGGGTATGATGTCTTTACTTTGTAGTTATGTATGATCTGGAATGCAGACAGCAGACTCAGGCTATTACACAGAAAAAATAATGTAGAAACACAGTTGACAGTTTCATAGATATGAGTTTGGCATTTAGGAAATTCAGTTCAGTGTGGTTTCTGGAGCGAAGTGAGCGCTGCAGACCCGGTGACTGACCCTCCTCAGTTCTTCCATAGGAATATTCGGGTCCATTTTTAGGACAACAAGTCAGAGCTTTAGTAACTCCGGGTTTTTCAAAGGAAGCCTGTGGAATGTGAACTTTGTCCAACTAGTCATTTTGTTTGGACAAAGTGGAAAAACGCAATGATGAACCATGTTTGTACCCGTGTAGCTCCTAGCCTAGCGCCGGCTGGACTGTGCTCCTGCGGCGCACGTCTTTGACGTCATCAAAAGTTCCCCATCCTTTTAAAGCCCCGGATGACCATAACAAGGAAGTTGAGCTGACATGGTAATAACACTGGCCATTCATTTATAAAATGTAGGTGAAATGAGCAAGTTTCGCAGCAGATAATGTCTAATTCAGGGGCTTCGATGTCTGGCCCCGTCTGCTTCTACGGCATGACAGAAAACGCCGTCGGATGGATCTAAATTGCTCGAAAACGGCTCCAAGCTCCACCACAATTGTCTGGGTGAGTCTACGAGCGTATTTATTCCTAAAAATAAGGCCCAGGTGTCAAAAAAACGAACTTAGCCTTTAACAGCGGCATCCATCATTAACTCTTGGGTCATGTTAGGCCAATGAAAAATATCAACAGTAAGTTACTTACCAAGCGATGATTCTTCCTCATTTCCCCTTTAGTCTAAAAAAGAAACATCAGTTACCTCAGTAGTACATATAGTTGAGTAAAATTCTATTTTCTGCATATCTACACACTTACAGGATTTAATTTCCCAGTGAGCAGCAGCAGCAGGGTACTCTTCCCAACACCATTGGGTCCAACTATACAAACTAAAGAGAGGAAGAAAACAAGTCACGTCAGTGAGCAGTTGGGTTAGTACATCTGCCATGATCTTGACATAATTAATAGAGGTGTAAATCACCAGCTTCATCACGATACGATATTAAATCGATTTGTTTGGATGACAATGCTTTGTCATATCATGTTTGCTAATATCACAAAGTCTGTCACGATACAATTTTGATTCGATTCAATTGAGGAGCCTGCAATCTATATGACAAGATATCATATGCCCATCTAACAAGATCATTTACATCAACTCATGATTTGAACATTTTTTTCTGAGCTCTGTTTGTTGTTTGAGTGGAGGCGCGCGCTTGCCCAGAAATGGTGACACAAATGTGCTATGTGAATTTCAAAATAAATGTGTATCTTTAAGATGACAATATGGATCGATGTTTTCATTTTGCATCGATATAATCGGATCGTTAATCAATGAATCGATGTATTGATGTGGATCGATGTATTGTTACACCCCTAATAATTAACAGCAATCTCCTTGAGCGCATCCATACTAAGTTCCATTTACTTTGCAAAATATACTTTTTACGGCCTTGATCACACAGTAAAGTTTTTTGCTCGCTGTTTTTGCGTTGCTACATGGTGCGCCTTGCATTTCTGTGCTCTAGGAGCCTGGCATTTTTGCTGGAGCGCTCTGAACTCCTTGAGTTGAAAAAACTTTAAATCAGAGTGGAAAAGCTCCTCACATCATCTCCGCTTTATTCCCATTGTCCAATCAGATGATTTGAGAAGCGGGCCTTGTGTGGTGGTCACGACAACAAGTTTACAGTTGGTAAACAATGGAAGAGAAACTGGTGGTAGCGGCTGCTGGATATCCATAGCTATACAGCCTAACGATAGACAGCAGGTCGTCAGACTGCCCCCGAGCTATCCTAAAATATGCCTTGAAAGGGCCACCATGGATGCAAAGCTGCTGGACCAACTGATGGTACTCCCCGTGATCCACCCTCTTCATTAGGTTCTCATGTACCCACACAGATCTCCATTTCCCTGTGCCCAACAAACTATTTGCTGAAAGCCTCTCACCCTCAACCAGAGCAACAGCAAGTGCCCTATGCTTGTCTATTTTAGTAACTAATTACTGTGAAATGAATAAATAATAATCAGTAGACTGTTTACACGGGAAGGTTAGGGTAAGGAGGTGGTGGGGTGGTTGCCTGGCAACAATTTTTCTTACTACTGGCATTTAATTTAAAAAAAAAAAAGAAAAAAGAAAGGGCAGTGCAGTGCACCTCACGTTTTGCAACCTGCAAAACACTCTCTAAGTGATCAGGGCCTATTCCTCCAACCAACACATCAAATACACGGGCAAATATGTAAACAGCGCCACTCTTATTACAACTGTTTGCCTGACTGTCACAAGTGCGTCAATGTTCACAAAATTACTCTTCAATTATAGTAGAAGCAGCATACTTACTCCTGGAGTCCATGTCAATTCCAAAGTCCACGTTTTTGAAGAGAGGCTTTTGACCATCATAGCCAAAGTCAACACCTGCACAGGGGACAAACGATGGAGTCATTTTTTGTTTACTTTTAAACAAGTTTGCATGTTTAAATGTTTTCCTCTCTGTGGACGGCGCTCACGTGTGTGCACTTGCACGAGACCGTGAGACATGGGCAACGCCTTTATGTGTGCTTTCGCTGGTCTCGCACGCACATGTGAGCTTGGTGTACACAGATGCAGTTAGAGCTACAGGCTACAATGAGGCTAAAAAAAGGGTTCAAATGACATTTTTCCAAACAACTTTTTATGTCTGGGCTTCAGGACACTTGGATCACTACGGACGAGCAGTATGGAGATATTTTGTGGTTTCAATTATGTGTTTTTTGGACGTTTTAATCTGGGGTGCCCAGCCTGAATTAGGTGGAGTTGTGCTGCTAACCCCTCTCCCCTTGGATCTCCGCAAGGGATGTGAGGACTCTAAAACTTCACCTGAGCCTCCCTCGGCATAAGGGTGAGTAGATAATGACTGAATTTTCATTTTTGGGTGCACTACCCATTTAATTACTATGAGTAAGATTCAAAGCTAGGTAACCTGTATGGCTTTTAATAACAGTCACAAAGAAAGGTTGAACCATTTATTTTATCTGAGCTTTGCCATCTACAGTGAGGCCTGGTAGTCTAGGGGTTTACTGACAGTTTATCCAAAAATCACAATGCACATTTTGCCTCCAACCCTGTGGTGCTATTTATCAGTCTAGATTGTTCTGGTGTGAGGTGCTGAGTGCTGGAGATATCGGCCACAGAGATGTGTGCCTTTTCTCCAGTATATTGGCACTACATGGACCTGATGGACCTGAATTTGTATAGCGCCTTTCTAGTCTACTCTGACTACTCAAAGCGCTTTTTACACTACGAGTCACATTGACCCATTCTCACACACACACACACACATATACTGGTGGCCGAGGCTGTCATACAAGGTGCCACCTGCTACTCAGTTTTTAACACACTCACACACCGATGGAACAGCCATCGGGAGCAATTTGGGGTTCAGTATCTTGCTCAAGGATACTTCGACATGCAGCCTGGAGGAGCCCAGGATCAAACCGCTGATCTTTCGATTGGTGGACGACCCGCTCTACCTCTGAGCCACAGTCGCCCCATGGCACTCAGCTTGTGGTACTCAAAGCACCTAAAATATACTTTTGAAAAACTCATCAGCTTGTCTTGCCTCTACCATCTACCTGGTTATTCTGATAACACACAGTTAGCAGTCAGCAGTTCTCTCTACCTAACTACAACCGCTAACCATATCACCATGCAGAAGGAAGCATGGTGATATGGTTAGTGGCCTGGCAGTAGATGCCTAAGCTGTAATGTGGCTAGCACCACTGAGCAAGCCAACGTTACAGTTTAGCTGATCTCGTACTGTCACGTGAACAGAGCCTCTCATCCATGAGTAGATGCACTCTTCCTTCAGCGTGATGATTCAGTTAGCAGGTGTAGTTCGACAATAGTTCCTACATGAAACTGTACACAACAAGGTCTGCGGATTATCTTAAGAAACCAGGTCAAGATTTCTGGAAAGACACATTGTTGCTGAGTTTTTCAAAAAAGTTTTTATCTGTGCTTTAGGCACCACAATTTGAGCACCATCTAGTTCCATTACACTGAAGAGAAAGCAGACATCTCTACTGCCGATATCTCAAACACTCACACCAAAACAATCTACATTATTAGAATAGCACCACAGGTATGAGGAAAGCTATGTATCTTTTATTTGGGTATGAACTGTCCTTTTAAAGAACATACTATGAAAACCACAATGTTCCTTTTTCATATTTAGCCAAGGACCATTGTAACATGCCATTCCCCATCTTATGTCTCAGTTTTGCCTTGGCACTCGACAATTTTGAAGAGCGTTGCTTGACAGAAATTGAACAGTTGCGAGACGTTTTCAATTTATGCTTTGGCGAAAGGTTTTTAGTTGTCTCCATGATAACCAGAGACCCCCTGCTTTTGTGTACAGTCCAACTCAAATATCCCACCGTATATGTGTTTATTTATATTAATGTATGTATGTATATTTACATTCCTTGATTAGCTCCCAGTCTCTCTGTGAGCAGCAGATCCCCCTAACTTGCTACAGTTGGTGGGTGCGGACAGACAGCTGCCTCTGTGGACAGAGACGCTGAATGCAGGACAGAGTCGGTGTGGATTCAAAACTACTGTCTCCGTGGCTTCAGCAGTAACACTAACAATCAGATTGCACAACAAATTATGTTGTCCATGACATAAGAAAAATTTCCATGTATGTGATGAAAGAAAAGTGTCGAGAAACACCTTTCTCTCAAAAATACGTCATTCCTGTCAAGCAGCACTCTTCAAGAGTGTCACATGCCCAGGCATAAATTAGGCTCTTTCTCCCTTTTCTCCATTGTCAAAATATATTTATTTAAAAAGCAGAGAAATAGAAGCATTATTAGTTGCTCCAGTACATGACATTTACTTGATTGACAGACACAGTTATTCTCATGATGACTGAATGTTCATGGAACCAAACCATGTCGTCAGTCCTCAACTGCCTCCTCAGTTTTTAACTGTTATCACAGTTTCAGATCTGAGACCGTCAGTTGTCATCTTTACTGCTGAAACATTTTCTCTGCAGTTTTGGGGGAAAAAAATAAAAATAGCCCCAAGCATTGAGCTGCTGCAGCAGTCTGCAAATGTTCTTACTGTGTAGTCCCAGGATGGGTGGTGAGAGAGGAGGTGGGTTGGGGAAGGTGAACTTGACAGTGTACTCTTTAGGTCTCTTCAGCAGCTCTGTTGCCTCCTGGCCCTCCTCCTCCAGACCTCCCTTCTTCTTGCCTTTCTGCTGCTTTCTGGTCAGGGATTCCTTAGTTTGCTTCTCCTGAGAGGAGACATTTAGAAACATTGATGTTAGTTGCAAAAAAACAAAACAGCAGCAGATAGAATGGATGGATAAAGCATCTGTGTCAACTGGGAGTTTTATGTTATTCATTTGCAAAAGATATCAAGACTTTAAAGGCACCTTTCAGTGGCATTCACTGTGAGAAAACGTGTTGGCTCTACTCATTCATGAAGTAACACAACTTGCCCCTATGACAGAGCTTGAATGATTGTATTTTGTTTCATTGTTCATATCAAGAGATTGGGTTTCTCTTTGAAGTCTTGTTTATTTTGTTCTGGGTCACCTTTCAGATTTATAAAAACTGGACCCTGGTGGGACAGTCATACTCACAGCCTGTTTGGTGGACTTGCCACCAGCCTTCAGGTCTCTTAATTTCTTCTCCTGCTTGTCATACTGTTTCTGCAGTTCTTTCTGCTTCTGCCCGTACATCTTCTTGAAGGTCACTAAAAGAAAAGTGAAAAACACTGAGTAATGTAAGGCAGAATTTCCAGTATCAGCTTTCAGCTGTGTGTGTATGTTTTACTCCATGTAACCACAATGCTTACACAGTCCTGTACTAGCCCAATACAAAAATATGCAATAAAACTACACCCTATTTTCAACACAAATTTGCACAATTAAGTCACTCTCCAGACTGAATTTCAAGATCCATTAAACTCGTCCTTCAGACATATTCTACAGAATGTACAACACACATTAATTTATTAGTTTTGTTTAGCACGATTTTCCCACATAAAAAGTGAACATACTCTGACAAGGGGCTGAAAGCTACAGAGCCTCTAAAACATCTGAGAGATTTAGCTTAACATGTTTGCACCTCAATCATACTAAGGAGGATTCTGTTGTGTAACTAGCAGATATATCAGAATGGTAGCATTCATTAGCATCTTGTGTTTATTATGTTTGTTAGCTTGTTGGCTTTTGGGTTAAGTGGCAGTGGCTGCCTGCCACAGCGTTAGTGGTTGTGAAACATGCAATAATATCTGCTGCAATGTTGCAGAGTGTTCCTATTGGTCTGCTTTGCATCTAAAAACTGCATACTCAATGTTTGCTGACAAATTTTTCACCATGCTAATGCTAACTCAAATCCTCTCAGTGTTTCAGGTTTCTTTGCCAGTGTTGTGATAAAGTCTGTTCCCTCATTGATATGCGTTTCCCATATCAGACAAAGACTGGCTTTTATCTTAATCTAGCTTGCTTGAGGACATTGCACAGACATTGCCCTCTTCACATTTGTATTGTGTATTGTTTATACATGCTGCCACTTTAAAGGAGTAGCTCTCCTATCTCGTTATACAGGAATGCATAATGACAATAAAGGCTATTCTATTCTATTCGGAATGTGAGAACATCTCTCTAGTAACAAACTGCGCACAGATACAAGTCAGTATTAAGTAAGGGGACTTTAAGATGGACATTTTCCTACTTGGATGAAATAAAGTCCTGGCTATTAAACAAAACTGACAAACCAAATGGAGTTTAAAAGAATGACGAGAATTTAATCTATGTTAAAAGTCATGTTATTTTAAACATTGCATATCCCTTATCTGTGAGATACTGCTTTAATTTGATACTTACAGTAGTTCCCTCTGTAATAATAGAGTTTCTGGTTGTCTAAGTGGATGATATCTGTACATACATCATCAAGGAAACTCTGGTCATGGGAAACTATAAGAAGAGTCTTCTTCCAGCCTTGAAGGTAGCTGTAAGTGAAAAAGAGAATAACATTTTGCAAAGGCCACATCCACACTTTTAAGTTTTAAAACTGCTTTTTTAAAACAAAAACAATCTCTACACATGAGCATTTGTTTTTGTTTTTTTTTTTAGATATTTTTGGGCATTTTGCCTTTAATGGACAGGACAGCCAAGTGTGAAAGCAGGAGAGAGAGGGGGGGATGACATGCACCAAAGGGCTACAGGCTGGACTTGAGCCTGGGCCGCTGCGGCAACAGCCTTGTACATGGGGCGTCTGCTCTATCCACTAAGCCACCAACACCCCTACACACACAAGCATTTTAGTAGCAGCCCCAGAGTTTTCAAATTGCAGCAGGTTCAGCAGCATTTTTAACCGTCTTCATTTTAGAGGTTACAAATTGCCAGAGTAATGTAACATAAATGTAAAAATACAAAATAAAAAAACAAATTAGTGTAGATCCAGCCCTAAGGGACCGGCGAAGATGCTTCAAAAGCAACATATTCGAAACCATGAGTGGAGTACTTAACATGATGAGAGATGAAACTGTGACACTCGCCGAAAAATGTGATTATAGTGAATGCAAAAAGTGATAGATGGTAAAATGTATACAATCACACAACTTGAATATAATATAAAGCAGCAGAGGAAACACTATAAAAATCATAAAAAGACTAAAAATATAATGTTAAATCTGACTTTAAAAATAAGCTTGGAATTTTCAACATGTTGAGTATTTTTTGCCTTTTTTAAAACTACTAAAGTATTTTGAATATTCGATACACTTATGAGAGTTAAGAGCAGCCTAATGTAAGAATGTTTTTCTGTCAAAGCAAAGAGGACAGAGGAGAAGAGGGGAAGTTAATGCTTGATAAAGTGATTCTGACCAAAATGACGAAAGCTAATTAACAGTGTGTGGATTATTTTTCCACTAAATATTCAACAGAGGGTACAGTTTTTATTAACAGTTATCACCCCAAGGTTGCCTCGTGGTACTTTGAGTGGCAGTGATGGAATAAGAGTGTAAATAGCTGTCTATACTGCTAGGAATCCTGTTATTACATGGAAAGCCTGAAGCAGCAAAATTAGTCTATTGACCTATAAAACTATCCATTGCCTTCATTACTGGTTCCAACTCTGCTTAGCTAAGTTAACGTCCCTCATTCACAGACCAACATCCTTCCCAATTAATAAAAAACTACCAGAATTAAATACTCGGTGATATGATTCAGGGAAAACACATGACATTGAAGAGCTGCTTCATACTTGTTGAGCCAGATGACGGCGTTAAGGTCCAGGTGGTTGGTGGGTTCATCCAGCATCAGTAGAGTGGGTTCCATGAACAGAGCTCTGTGGGCACAAAAAGTATGAGTGAGTGAAAAAAATAACTTCTGACAGATGGATATTGGACCAGTTTGTAATGGTGTACCTAGCGAGGGAGACTCTCATTCTCCACCCTCCAGAGAACCTCTTGGTGGGTCTGTTCTGCATCTCAGGTGTAAATGACAGGCCAGCCAGGATCCTTCTGGCCTTGGCCTCTGCTGCTGCAGCTCCAATTGCCCTCAGCTCTTCATAAACCTGTCAAGGGGTACAAACACTGATACAGGTCAAGAGACAAGAGCCTTCACACGATCATGCCGGTTGTAAACAAGTCAACAGTTAATCCAAATTATTTAACCCACTTTTTTGGAGGTCAAACTAAAGGTGAGTCACCTGAAATGTCACTAATAAACCGTCATTGCACAGTGAAACTGCACAGGCACAGCAAGCGCAGTGAGACTCAATGAGACTGAACCACTAGGTCTGTTAACTGTGATGAATGTTTACAACCAACAGTTTGGCGAGTCAACTTCCTATTTGCTTTTATTTTCTTTTCCAGATATGTTTGGCTAACCTCCAGGTTTGTTTCCAACCTGTCTGCTTATCTGAATGGTCGTCTGTCTTGACCTTTGAGACTCCCTTTTCGTGAATTCACTGTGTTTCAAGACCTCAGCAATTCATTTGGCAAGTAAGAATTTATTATTACTGATAGCAATCATGGCCACAAATACAAACCTTTTCCCTGTTGTATGCTGGAGTTAACCATTAAAGCTGTATTAACATATTTTTTGTCAACTTGGGGGCAGCAGGACAAGCCATAAACCCAACATTGACATTTTAATCCTTTGTACAGCTGATATGGTGAACATTTACCCATATTTGCATCCAGAAGACACAGAACAACAGTAGCCGTCATTTGGAGTCATAATTAAGTCCACCTGACACATTTAAGTTTAATATTCTCTCCCTTTTAGCTCTGTTTAGGTCTCCAACAACTGCTGAGGAATTTATCTGTCTCTTCAGTTGCTAAATGTTCCACTATGAGTACTAGCCAATCTCTGACTGTGTCTGTCTGCAACTGAGCAGGTAGCGTAAACAAGGTTCATCAGAGTTTTCTTACTGAAAACAGCTGCCTGCTGCTGCTGCTGCTAGAAACCAGGCTGCTGCACTGAAAGGGAACCAAAACAGTAAATGTGCCAAACAAACAAACAAAAAAGAGTTAAAAGGTGAATACAGGAATACAAATAGAAATGTTTGCCAGATCTCTGGTCCCCTTTCAATGCTTCTCTGGAAGAATTCCATATGATAACTCTCCCTCTACATGAGACAGCTCTTAGGCTGTAATTACACTTGTATTTTCTATGGAATTCTTTTATTTTTTTTAAACACTTTTATTGTCAAGCAGCAAAGTCGGGAAATGTTGGGTTTTTATCAGCAATAACTTTACACGACTCCTATACAGCTAAATGCCTACATTCAACAGTACAATAAAACATCTGTGAAAGTACAAACACTTGTGTTGTGCACTCATGTTAACACACCACAAACTACAGTATCAACTTCATGCACCAGTTCATAGCCTACTGAAGACATAACCACATACAAGATGTGAGTATTTCTTGCTACAGTTTGCACTATCGAAACAGAAAACACTTTTTATACATGCTGTTCGCAACCAAGGACCAGGTCATATATCCACGCAGAAATATGGACACTCAGACACAGCTGAGTTCAGACCTTGTGCATCCGATCACAAAAGTTGCACTAAAATGACAACAGTAACCCTCATTCAACTCACTCACCTTCTCCAGCCTCTCAGCCACACTGTCTTCTCCCTTCTCGAGACGAGCCTGGAGCTGTCTCTCCTCCTCCAGAAGCTTCAGGCGGCGGGTGTCTGCCTTCAACACCGCCTGCACCGCCGGTGTGTCATCAGCTACCACCTCTAACATAAACACAAGTACATGACAGAGTCAGTGGGTGACTACCACATGGACAGAGACAGAGAAATGATGGAGAGCATAGACAGACAGGTCACTTACCCTGTTCACACAGCAGCACATCAATGTTGGGGGGAATACTGAGAGCTCTGTTGGCTATGTGTTTCAGTAATGTGGTCTTTCCTTTGCTGAAAGATGAGACAAAGACAACTGAACCAGGGTTTACACTTGACTTTTTAGGCAGCCAAAATGGCTGTTAATTTTACATAATTCTGTCCACATAGATTGACTACTGGACATATGTTTCAAATAGCCAAAAATAGTGTTCATTTAAACAGCAATAAAACACAGATGCTGTAATCCTTTCTGCATTCCAAGCCCGTCAAATTAATTAACTTTAAAACAAGACAGCCTTAATGGAAAAAGTGGTTTACTGAACACAATGACTAATCAGAGAATATGAGTGGCAGAGGCAAAGGATTTGGTATGGAAGGACATGACATTAACCCTGAGATCAGTATACATTAGTACATTACATTTGCTTCTATTACAACTCAACCTGGTTAATGGGCATACCACAAGGAAACCTGCACTGGGCTCTTCATATTTATTATATTTGTCTGTATTTTCCATGACCTAATAAAAGGCATATAATGCTTAAGAATGCAGACACTGTTTTCAATATACACATTTATCATGTTTTTTATGTACATAGCATTGTCTCAGTTATCAGACAGTCAAGCTAACGCCTCCCACCGTAAAGGAAACAGACCGAGCCCAGCCAAGAATTTATGAGATGCTGTCAATTTTGCCGCCCAACTCCAAGAAAAGAGAATCACCCGGGCTATGGTATCTTTCATAGCGAAGGATCTACGGTCTTCCTCGGTCGTTGAAAACTCCGGGTTTCGCCACCTGTTGAAGACGTTGGAGCCAAGGGCATAGGAACCAATACTGGAGACAGGCGCATTTGTCCCACCCAAAAATTATACCGCGGAGGAGAAAAATATCTTGTTTTGAAATCTCAAGGCAATTGAATCGAACGCAACTGGACTTAGTTTTGTCTTGGAAGACGTTTCACCTCTTATCCAAGAGGCTTCATCAGTTCATGCTTGTCTGACTAGGCTGGAACTAGTCTGACAAACTGGTGTGGAAAAACCCAGGTATTTAACCTCTGAGGAGGTCTTCACAAGGCCAATGATGTCATTGGTTCGTTAGTGTTCCAATGTGTGTCAATGACGATCATTGTAACTCCTGCTGCAACAGTGGTCGTTAAGGTCGTTAGAGTCACATGAGGCCACATTTGAAATCTCTAACTCACTTGTTTTTATTTTGAAAGCACAACACAGCGTCATGTCACAGCCCCTCCCTCCACCAACTCTGAGTGTTTGAGAGGCGAGTCGGGACACAGCGGCCTGCAGGCGACAGAGGTTTAAGATGGTAGCAGCAGCTCAGTGTTAGCGCTTTCTTTCTTATGGGAAAGAAAAGAAAGAAAGATGTGAGTTGGTAATAATTTTGTCGAGAAGGATAATCATATTTTCTGTCTAGACCTGTTGATATTGAGCTGACGTTGTGATTCATCATCTAGGCTAACTTGTAAATTCTTGCTAGGTAATCTTTAATGTTGTTACTATTAACTTTACTAGCTAACGTTGGCTGGTTAAAAAATATGACGGACTTTCCAATAACAAAGAAAAGCTATTTGACACTAAATATTTAAGGTTTTTGTAAAACAACATGATTGTTTGTATTAACCCATGTAACTTGAAAATGAGTACACACCTCCAATATCTAGAAAGGAGTTAGTATGTCTGTGTTTTTCGCTCGTTCTTGGCTTTCCCATCAGTATTTTTCTATACCTTATTCATGTCAACTGCTTTCATATTAGAGATCAGATGAAGTTCACCTAGCAACTGACGATAGAGAGGACGAGGCAGGGAGAGCCAGCACTCCCGAGTTGCAGGTAGGTCATATGTGCTATATAAAGGGTTAGGTGATATATTCAAAACTCATGCTTAGCTGCCCCAGAAGTTATTGTCAGTGAATTGTTAAATAAATTAATCAATCAATTTGAAAGTGATCAGTAACATCATCGTCATTGATTGAGATATGTCAAAAAAAGTATTTTCTTTTACATTTTTTCATGAATTAAGATGGAGATATAAAAAGAGTAATTGGTAGAAATAAACCATCACCAAATCTCAGTATCATTTATAAAATATTTTTTAGCTGTTTTTGTATGTTGTGCATATACAGTACAGGCCAAAAGTTTGGACACACCTTCTCATTCAATGCGTTTTCTTTATTTTCATGACTATTTACATTGTAGATTCTCACTGAAGGCATCAAAACTATGAATGAACACATGTGGAGTTATGTACTTAACAAAAAAAGGTGAAATAACTGAAAACATGTTTTATATTCTAGTTTCTTCAAAATAGCCACCCTTTGCTCTGATTACTGCTTTGCACACTCTTGGCATTCTCTCGATGAGCTTCAAGAGGTAGTCACCTCAAATGGTTTTCCAACAGTCTTGAAGGAGTTCCCAGAGGTGTTTAGCACTTGTTGGCCCCTTTGCCTTCACTCTGCGGTCCAGCTCACCCAAAACCATCTCGATTGGGTTCAGGTCCGGTGACTGTGGAGGCCAGGTCATCTGCCGCAGCACTCCATCACTCTCCTTCTTGGTCAAATAGCCCTTACACAGCCTGGAGGTGTGTTTGGGGTCATTGTCCTGTTGAAAAATAAATGATCGTCCAACTAAACGCAAACCGGATGGGATGGCATGTCGCTGCAGGATGCTGTGGTAGCTATGCTGGTTCAGTGTGCCTTCAATTTTGAATAAATCCCCAACAGTGTCACCAGCAAAACACCCCCACACCATCACACCTCCTCCTCCATGCTTCACAGTGGGAACCAGGCATGTGGAATCCATCCGTTCACCTTTTCTGCGTCTCACAAAGACACGGCGGTGGGAACCAAAGATCTCAAATTTGGACTCATCAGACCAAAGCACAGATTTCCACTGGTCTAATGTCCATTCCTTGTGTTTCTTGGCCCAAACAAATCTCTTCTGCTTGTTGCCTCTCCTTAGCAGTGGTTTCCTAGCAGCTATTTGACCATGAAGGCCTGATTCACGCAGTCTCCTCTTAAAAGGTGTTCTAGAGATGGGTCTGCTGCTAGAGCTCTGTGTGGCATTCATCTGGTCTCTGATCTGAGCTGCTGCTAACTTGCGATTTCTGAGGCTGGTGACTCGGATGAACTTATCCTCAGAAGCAAAGGTGACTCTTGGTCTTCCTTTCCTGGGTTGGTCCTCATGTGTGCCAGTTTCGTTGTAGCGCTTGATGGTTTTTGCGACTCCACTTGGGGACACATTTAAAGTTTTTGCAATTTTCCGGACTGACTGACCTTCATTTCTTAAAGTAATGATGGCCACTCGTTTTTCTTTAGTTAGCTGATTGGTTCTTGCCATAATGTGAATTTTAACAGTTGTCCAATAGGGCTGTCGGCTGTGTATTAACCTGACTTCTGCACAACACAACTGATGGTCCCAACCCCATTGATAAAGCAAGAAATTCCACTAATTAACCCTGATAAGGCACACCTGTGAAGTGGAAACCATTTCAGGTGACTACCTCTTGAAGCTCATCGAGAGAATGCCAAGAGTGTGCAAAGCAGTAATCTGAGCAAAGGGAGGCTATTTTGAAGAAACTAGAATATAAAACATGTTTTCAGTTATTTCACCTTTTTTTGTTAAGTACATAACTCCACATGTGTTCATTCATAGTTATGATGCCTTCAGTGAGGATCTACAATGTAAATAGTCATGAAAATAAAGAAAACGCATTGAATGAGAAGGTGTGTCCAAACTTTTGGCCTGTACTGTAGATAAGAGTAAGTAAGTCATGTATTTGAATGCATGCATTCATACTTTTAGATCTGTGAATGTTTTTAGTGTCAGTCTTTCTAGTATTCAGCACTGACTTGTACCTGTATCAGATTATAAGATCTGTGGTACTTCATATATTTCTGAGTAATACATAGGAAACACATGTAAATGTTGTCTGTTTATGATAAGAACATAAATCTGTTGTTACAATAGAATAATATAAATAATATGAATTTGAAGTTAACTTTGTTGGTAAAATGACGCATTGTGAACCACTTCAGGGCTAAAATTAGCTTTTCTTTGTTTAGAAAACAAATATGATGCTACAGCACTAGAGTGAACCACACTCTAAAGGTGAAACAGAAATGTCTGGGCCTGAAACATTATAAGCTGACAACTGATGTTGCCACAAGGTGGAACAGTGCATATGACATGCTCGAGAGGTTCTTGGAACAACCTGCAATCTATGCCACCTTGCTGTCTCCATAGGTGAGAAAAGGACAGTCAGACTTCTGCACTCTCAATGAAAAAGATGGGACAAATGCAGGGGACGCTGTGAGTGCATTAAAGCCAATGAAGGATGCGACCACACTGATGTCTGAAGACAGCAATCCAACAGTGTCCCTCATTGCTCCAATAAATGCACAACTCCTCCAGAGCATGACAGACACCAGCAGAGACTCACCCTTGATCCACGAGCTCAAGAATGCAATCAAAACAGATCTCCTGAAGAGGTACAACAGTGAGGCAGAGAAGAAGATCCTTCATACAGCCTCTGCCCTGGATCCCCGTTTTAAGGGACCACCCTTTCTAACAGAGGAGGAGAGATTGGAGCTTTCCAGAGGAGTGACTGGGGAGGCTGCATTTTTCAAGGTAATTTCAACCTTGTTTCATGTAAAACTCAAAATGCTCATAACAATATTAATAGTAGCTCCAATGAGTGAAAGACTGAGAAAAAACTTATCCTACTATGAAGTGTTGCATTGACTGAGAAAGTGGTAACTGCTAGTTAGTAGTAATGTAGTAATGCAATTTTCTCTTTCCTATTCTTTTGTTAAAACACAGAATGACATTCAGTCGGACCGAACTGAATGAAGCTCCTGGGGGAACAGGAACTCAAGAAGAAAAAAACACCCATGGAGCCCAGCCCCTCTGCTCCCACAAGGAAGGCCTCATTGCTCCTCGAGAATTTGCTGGGACAGTCGTTCACTGACACTGAAAGTACAGTAGAACCCAAGAGGAGGGCTGAGGAGGAAATGGGGAGATACTGTAAAGCCCCATCTCTCCCTCTCACTGAGGAACCTCTGAACTGGTGGCGTGTCCATGAGATCACTTTTCCCCTCCTCTCCCAGCTGTCAGAGTGAAACTTGTGTCGGGCTGGACGATCATACGATCAATTCGGGATTGCGATAAAATTCTGATCAATTTCAATTATCAGCATGTGGCGTTTTGATATCATATGGCAAACGTAAGCGCAACAACGGCATATCAGAGTCTGCCGGCTACCGTATGCCATGCAGGCAGGATACGCCCACTTCTCACTGCAAGCATGGCTACAGTTGGAACGGGAGGTTAACAGAGAGAGAAGTTGAAGAGAGAAGTTGGAAAAAGGAGAAAAAATGAGTGAAACTGAAGTCGAGGACGGCAAAAATAGAGAATAGAGAAGAGGAGTAACGTCAGCGTTAGCTCCCGTTGTTAGCACTAGCTGCTTCTTCCCACTTCAACCTGAAGGGATGTTTTAGCCTAGTGGGCAGCCCGCGAGCCAGCTGCCCGCTAGGCTAAAGCATCGCTCTCACTCACAGAGAAGAGGAGGAACGTTAGCGTTAGCTCCCGGTGTTAGCACTAGCCGAGTCGGCTGCCACCGGCTACTGGAGTAACTTAACAGCTATGGAGCGCTTCTACCAACTCCTCTAGTCACTGAGCCTCGCCTCCATCTCAGCAAATATATTACATTTATTACAGGTACCATCATCATTGAAGTAGGCAGGGGAGTAACTAAACACAGCAGAGACCGAGACATCGCTAAGTGCTAGATGTGGGGGGTGTAGAGCAGAGGTAGAGGGAGGAGTGGCTCATGACACACTTTGTTTTGGTCTACAGGCAGTGCACAACAGCAAACCTAGCGGTGAAACGATTTTGTTATTGCTCCTTTAATGTTGCACAAGAGTGAATGAATAGTCAACCTCTTAATTTTGGTTATTGTCATTAATTTAATTATTAATCATACGACGGGACGGGAATGAGGGCTGTGTGAGTGTGCGTGCTTGTGTGTGTGTGTGTGTGTGTGTGCGTGTGTGTGCGTGTGTGTGCGAGCTGGAGGAGAGAGCAGGAGTACATGTTTTGTGAGCTAACGTTACGGCTAAAGTTCTTGTCTCGTTGTTTTTTTGGCGTGGTTATGGCCAACAGTAACCTGTACTGTGAAGCAATAAACGGTGGGTTGCCGAATAACCGCGTCATCATTCTACACGTCCTGGCGGACGCTACAATACACTCCTGAGCCTCGCCGCCTCTCCTTGAACAACTAACCTAAATACAATAAACACACTACTAACTGTAAACCCACACTAAAATACACTATGCTAACAATACAGTTCGACAAATTACTAGCTGTTTTCTCTGCTCTACTACTCCCTCTGCTCTGATCCAACCTCCTCACTATCAGTTTGATAACTGCAGACAGAATGGTTTTATAGTAAGAGGAGGAGTAAAGGGAGGAGGGCAGGCTTTAGCGTGGACGGTTACTGACAGCATTCGCCTCGAAAAAGAGTCATTCGCCTCCAATGTAATGTCATGTAAATTCAAATGTAGTAACCAGGTTTCAAGCTGTAGAGGGCACTCCACACCACATTTTTAAAATAAAATGTAGGTTTTTCAACAGTTCGCACTAAACTGTCAAGATTTTGAGCAGGATCAGTCAGTAACACTACTATACAACCAGAAACAATGATTATCAGCTGAAAAAAATGGTTTTAGGGTTTAGTTACTCTTTAAGCGTATTTTATGAGACTGATATCTTTAACTGGCTATCATTTTTCCCTTTGTGGGAATGGTGCCCCATGAGGTGATTTAATGTTGATTAAGTCACATTATTTAACATAATTATTAATTATTATTAATAATTTCCGATAGCCAATTAAATCCATATTTGGTGCCCCTTTGTGAGACCTAATATATTGATCCCAACATATTTGGTGCCACCATGTGAGACCTAAAATTATGTTCCCAAAATACACTGAACAAAAATATAAACCCAACACTTTTGTTTTTGCTTCCATTTTTCATGAGCTAAACCCAAAGATCTAAAACTTTTTCTATATACACAAAAGACCATTTCTCACAAATATTGTTCACAAATCGGTCTAAATCTGTGTTAGTGAGCACTTCTCCTTTGCCGAGATAATCCATCCCACCTCAAAGTTGTGGCATATCAAGATGCTGATTAGACAGCATGAATATTGCACAGGTGTGCCTTAGGCTGGCCACAATAAAAGGCCACTCTAAAATGTTCAGTTTTATCACACAGCACAATGCCACAGATGTTGCAATTATTGAGGGAGTGTGCAATTGCCTTGCTGACTGCAGGAATGTCCACCAGATCTGTTGCCCATGAATTGAATGTTAATTTCTCTACCATAAGCCGCCTCCAAAGGCGTTTCAGACAATTTGGCAGTACATCCAACCCGCCTCACAACCGCAGACCATGTGTAATCACACCAGCCCAGGACCTCCACATCCAGCATGTTCACCTCCAAGATCGTCTGAGACCAGCCACCCTGTCAGCTGCTGCAACAATCGGTTTGCATAACCAAAGAATTTCTGCACAAACTGTCAGAAACCGTCTCAGGGAAGCTCATCTGCATGCTCGTCATCCTCATCGGGGTCTCGACCTGACTGCAGTTCGTCGCCGTAACCGACTTGAGTGGGCAAATGCTCGCATTCGATGGCGTCTGGCACATTGGAGAGGTGTTCTCTTCACGGATGAATCCCGGTTTTCACTGTTCAGGGCAGATGGCAGACAGTGTGTGTGGCGTTGTGTGGGTGAGCGGTTTGCTGATGTCAATGTTGTGGATCGAGTGGCCCATGGTGGCGGTGGGGTTATGGTATGGGCAGGCGTATGTTATGGACAACACAGGTGTATTTTATTGATGGCATTTTGAATGCACAGAGATACTGTGACGAGATCCTGAGGCCCACTGTTGTGCCATTCATCCACGACCATCACCTCATGTTGCAGCATGATAATGCACGGCCCCATGTTGCAAGGATCTGTACACAATTCCTGGAAGCTGAAAACATCCCAGTTCTTGCATGGCCAGCATACTCACCGGACATGTCACCCATTGAGCACATTTGGGATGCTCTGGATCGGCGTATATGACAGCGTGTTCCAGTTCCTGCCAATATCTAGCAACTTCGCACAACCATTGAAGAGGAGTGGACCAACATTCCACAGGCCACAATCGACAACCTGATCAACTCTATGCGAAAGAGATGTGTTGCACTGCGTGAGGCAAATGGTGGTCACACCAGATGCTGACTAGTTTTCTGACCCCCCCCCACACAGCATTATGGATCCTCCACCATGCTTAACTGTTGGTAGGGTGTTCTTTTCCTTATAGGCTTCATTGCGCTGTCTGTAAACAAACTGTTGATGTGCATTGCCAAAAACCACTATTTTTGTTTCATCTGTCCACAGAACATTTTCCCAGAAGGATCGTGGTTTGTCCAGGTGCTCTTTGTCAAATATCAGTCGTTCCTTTTTATGTCTTTTCCTTAGCAATGGTGTCTTCCTTGGCCTTCGCCCATAAAGCCCTGCTTGGTTTAGTGTGCGGCATATGGTACTTGTCAAAACCATGACCCCAGACTGTTCCAGGTTGACCGTCAGGTCTTTGGATGTTTGACGTGGTGTTTTTTTCCACCATTCACACCAACCCTCGAAGACTTCTCTCATCAATTTTTCTCCTCCCCCCACATCCAGGGAGGTTCTTGACAGTTCCATGCTTGGCAAACTTTTTAATAACATTATGTACTGTTGGAACAGGGATACCAAGGTCTTTGGAGATGGCCTTATACCCTTTGGAGGTCTTGTGTTTACTAATAATAGTACTTCTGATGTCCTCAGACGGCTCCTTTGTCTTCACCATTGTGACAGAGGAACATGGAATAACAGGTGGCTTTTGAAAAGACGGAAGTCATCATTCATTGGCTAATTCATGTCACATGGGCACAGACAATTTATCACAGGTGATTCTCATTTGTGATTTACCACAGGTGAGTCATAATGTATTTCCATACTGATTTACAGCAAAAGGTTCCAATACCAGTGTCACAGCAAGCTTTAAGTTTTTCTATTTTTTCATCCCATTGTTTATTGTTTTAAATTGTTGTTCAGCATTTGCTATTTTGTATCAACACGAGTTCTCTATAAAAAAAAAGTTGTTTCTCTTGATTCATTTTCTTCAGGAGATATTCCACATTACGTACTTAGCTTCATGGGTGCCAATAATGGTGAGCAGGACTGTATTTGGTGCCCCTTGGTGAGGCCTAATATGTTGATCCCAACAACTGTATGTTGTCAGATGGAGTCTGTCAGTGGCAAAAACAGGTAAATTGTTCTTGATGAAAATTGACTGTGCACAATTGTCCCAAGTAGTTACATTGCAGCATGTTTAGTTAATGCCAGCTGCAGTGGTCTTCTCAATACTGGACCGGTTATAAAAACTTGTTACCATTAGTCACTTGGACACAAAAATAGACAGACAATAAGGCCCAGGTCGAAAAATATCAAAGTTACCCTTCAAGGCTCATTTATACTCCCTTTATGTACAAAAATAGATACGTCCGTTTCAAATACTGTAAACATCACTGCCCTCACACTTCCCTGTGTCCTTTATTTTGGCATAGATACAGCCAATAGATGGCACTAGAGTCAAAAGTTTTACACAACAAACAGGGTGATGGTGGAGAAGGGCGTAATAATGTCCCTTAAATTGGAGGCAGCCTTATAGACCGCAGATGTCTGTGAGGCCATTATATACATCCCGACGTGAACAGAGAACTCTTTTCACTATATTACCAATTCATTCCATTCCACCATTATTTTAATTTCTTTGGTGTCTCTTACAGTCGCATCTTGGTTGAACTACGTTACACTGCCTCCATGATCTCTGGTGGTACTGCTCCGTTATGTCTGTACCCCAAGCTTTCAGAAAATGTGAACAATTACTGACAAAATGAATGCAGAGCATGGACAGAAGGCTGTGTCTGTCTCCCTGTCCTTATCTAACATTGAGCATAAATGAGCCCTCAGAGTCAGAAAGCATCTTCACTAGGTTCATCGTGATCAAAGTGTGATCCCACAAACTAATTCTAACCCTGTTATGATGGTGGTTACATATTCAAACCCATGTGGAGTAGAAGTCTCTGTGCCTGTATTCATAGCCAACAATTAAGGGGGAAAAAGTAGCTATTTACCCATTTGGTCCAACCAAACCATATCTTCTTCCTGCCACAATCAATAGGTCGGCGTTGACGAAAAGCTCCTTGCCGTGAGCAGATATGCTGAACCTCTCCAGCTAAAGGGCATGAAAAACAGATTGTTACTAATGGAGAGCACATTGTGTTTCTGCAGTACATGTCACTGTCTACACTGTCTTTCTTTGGCTATGTTCACATTACACAGCTTAATCAGTCCCTCCAGGATCTCGCGGCAAAAAAAACTTGAATTTGTGGCCAATTTTGTCAAAAATTGTAATGAAAATTGCAGCATTTTTATGTATTTTTTTGCGGGAAATTGTGGCAAATGACAAAAATTGTGCTTAATGACAAAAGGAGAAAAAAATGTGATTTTTTAAAATTACTACCTCCAAAAAAAAAAAAGTCATGTAATCACTTGCTATAATAATAATATTGAATATTACAAAAATAGCTGCAAATTTTTTTATCTTCTTTAGTGTTATTTAATTAGTTTCAAAACATGGACTCCAATAATGTAGCAAAAAATCCTGAGTGAATATTGTAGCTCTCAAACTACACAATGTGACTGTAAAACATGTAAGCTACATCTTCTGTAAACATTACATTTTAATACATTAAACACATATTGTATGTATTTAAACAGTGCAAATTCTTATGTCAATTCAGAGCGTTTCTACATACTGCAATGCCATAGCGCATTTGATGATGTTTTAAATGACGGCGCATGCATGACGACTTCTGGACGGCCGGAATATTCGGAAAAGAGTGAAAAATTGTAAGCCCCAGGAAAAATTGCGGACTTTCGTTGAATTTGAGTTAATTATTGCGATCGCAAGATCGCGATTTTCTGGAGGGACTGCTTAATGCTCAGTTCCAATTATTTCCCCAAATCTGGTCGTTTTGCTGACTGTTCACATTCATGTTTGAAGTGACCCATATCTGACATCAGTGTGAACAGATCTCTGCCCTGAACACTGAATGGTGATATTATTTTAGGGCCATATCACAAACCCATAGTAGTCTACGTTAGAAACCCAATGATCAAGGCAGTGATAGACCAGCAGCTCCTATGTTCTCTAACAAAATTACTGTTTCTATCATTGGAGTCTGGTGGCTTTGAAGAGTGTTATATAACAGCTTCAGTTCCCTGTCAGAAAGGGCTGTCTGGCAGCAAGGTAAAGCAGTGACAATATTCTAAATAGTGCCTACACTCAAACTAATATTGATTGTTTTAGGAGGTCCTTTTTTAGGTAACTAAAATACATACACTTATACTTACACTTATTTGTTAAATATGTTCAATTTTTCTGTATCTCTATCTTGTGAAGCACTCTGCAACTTTGTTTCAAAATGTGGTACAGAAATAAAACCTTACTTACTTTCTTGCTTACTTCCATACATGCAGCAATTTTTGACAGTTTTTTTATTGTTAAAAGCATCTTAACGTGAATTATTGTATTTTCTTCATTATGGGTTACTTCAAGAGAGCAGAATGTCAGGCTCTGTCAGTTGATTCCATTGAGAAGATTATATTAGGTATATCACCTTGATATCAGAGGCGTTCTCCAACATGGCTTGTCTGGAAGACATCTCAGCCTGGGAAATGGAGAAATCTCCCTCCAAGGCATTCTGAGCACGAACACTGGCCACCTGACGCTCATACTCCATCTGTAACCACCAACACATCGAAATGAGTATCCAAGAACACAACACAAAATAACCCTAATCACATCATCAGGGTTATTATCTCAGAGTAAACAGAGTTCCTCCAGATCCACACAAGACATTATACCAGTGAGTCCCAAAGTGGGAAGCCTTGAAGATGGAGTCATGGAGACACAAGATTTTTTCATTTTTTTCAAAATGCCGCCTACCTACTTTTGTTTATACAGAATGCGCCTTTTTTCGGGGCAATAGGGGGCGTGAGCAAGTAACACAACGTCTAGCTCAGCATGTGACGTAACCATGACGTGAGAGGGAAGCCGTGGCTAGTCAGTCATTCAGTGATTCTCTCGTAAGTTGGCCCGTCCCTCACCGTTCCCGTCATCTGACGGTTAATGGCCTCTTCATTTGCGAGGGCAAGGAGGGTGCGCAATTCTTTGTCTCCCCAGCTGCTCATCTTTACAGTGTCCATCAGGTTTGCGTTTCCCTCTTGGTACTAGCTGTTCGCTAATTCCTGCTATCAGCTGTTCCCTGTTTATCCACCGCCAGTGGCTAACACGTGCGGCGTCATCAACAGCTCCTCCCACAAGTCTTCAACAGCCCCTCCCGTTGCGGGGGGACAGCCCTCCATTCCCAGACACCGCCGTTCCAAACCACCCCACTCCGAAACTGATTTTCAAGTCCATAACGAGTTTCCTGCATCAAACACTGCCACCCGTTCTCTGGCCGCACTCGCACAATTCTGAAATTCGCTGTACTACAAAAGCTTGAAATGAACGTTCAAGTCATTGTTTTTTATTGAAATTATGTCACTGTCTTCATTTGTTTGGTATAATTTCGCTAGCAGCAAACACATTTAAAAGGAGATGCTTGTCAAGTCTTTTTATGCGCGCTGTCCGTGGTGCTGAAATTCCCACTCCCAGCCACACTCGCACATCCCCGGGGAGGGATACGTGTTGTACGCATTTATAAAACGGAAAGGTCAAATCAGTCAATCTGATTGTTTCTTAACTGTGATAGCAGTAGTAGTATAAGCATATACCCACGGCTACAATTTTAGAGCCTCACAGCATATCAGCAGCTAGAAGCAACGATGTAGGCCTATCCATGACAAGAATAAGCCGAGTGGAACTGTAGTTGCAGGGGGAGGCTGGTTGGAGCAGATCTGTGATTGAGTGTGCGGCTGATTGGAGGCACCTGACGACGAACTGCGGGCGTTGTCCCCAATATTCGGAATAGAGGGGCCTTTAGAAAAAATGGGAAACCCCACTATTAAGAAGAATGGAGGTCTAGTTTCGGAAAGGCAGGATTTCGGAAAGGCGGGGGATAACCCTGTTGCGGGAGGCCGCCTCTGTCTTGTTAAATTAAATGGGTTCCGCCAATATGACTACCCTACGAGGCAGAAAATTGGGCACCTCAGATCAACTCGCCAATCTGGCTCTGTGTTTCTAAACGCTCGCAGCTTGCCGGCAAAACGGCCCAAGATTCGCGGAAAATCTGGCAGTGTAAAAGGGGCATCACACAAACATACACGCACGCACACATAAGCTGCACATAATGTAGCTGTAGCCGAGGCTGAAACTGAAGCGTGTTCTGATTGACTACAGGGAACATCATTTGCTCATGATATGTCAGGCAATGCACAGATGCATAGCATTAAAGTAACAGGAGTTCTAAGCGCCCTTAGGATGGTGTATTTGTCCAGTGGTATGGGACACAAGACCGAGCATAGCATTTCATTGCAGCACTGAATGCATTTACATGGACTGAAGAAGCTGCTGATGAGGCTTATTCTATTTATGATCATATTTGGGATATGTGTTAATCATATTCCCTGTCTACATGAACTACAATTATAGTGTCGCCATAGTATGCCTCTGTAAACCAATCAAGTTGCAGTAACAGTTTACATCCATGTCTGTTTTTATTTATTTTTCTTTAATATAAATTTAATTCTAATTTTTATTATTGGCTTGTGTGGAAGGAGACTGGCAATAATAAATTTCATTGTACATACTGTGCATATGACAATAAACTTCTTGAATCTTGAATCTGTTCTGACCCATATGTTGCCATGACAGTTGACAATGCTTCAAATAGGCTATAGATGGTGCTGCAAAGAACCTACATATTCTAAAGCATGGATGCTTCACATCCCCCCATAGAAGATCTATACAATCAGCAGTTTCAAGATTTGAGTTACCAATTCAGTACCTGACCAAACAGCTCCCCTTCTGTTCCTGAGATATGACGCTGAGTAATGGCCAGAAAAGTGTTTTATGCAGAACATTATCATATCATTGGAGCTGGCCTATTTTTTCTATTAAGACATTTATGTGAAATTTTATCAAAATTAGTAACACATAAATTCTTGCGTTTTGGCCAAAAACATGTTTTGTAAGGTCACAGCGACTTTGACCACCAAATTCTGATCAGTTCATCCTTGACTCCTAGTGGACATTTGTGCCAAATATGGAGAAATTCCCTTAAGCGCTGCTTGGGATAATGCATTCGGAAAAAGGTGAGGTCACACTGACCTTGACCTTTGACCATCAAATTTTAATCAGTTCATCTATGACTCTGACTATGAAAGTGGACTTTTGTGCCAAAGAAATTCCTTCAAGGTGTTCCTGAGATATTGCATTCATGATAACGGGACAGAGGTCTAGACAAACCAAAAACATAATACCTCCAGCCACAACTGTCACAAACACAGAGGCATAAAAATACAGGTGCATCTCAAAAAAATAGAACACCGTGAAAAAGTTCAATATTTTTTGTCATTCATTTCATAAAGTGAAAATTGCATATATTCTGGACTCTCACAGCCCTGATAAGAGCTCTGATCAGCTAGCCTTCAATTTCTCAGTCTGGTTCAGTACACACAACCACATCATGGGAAAGACTGCTTACATTACAGTTGTCTAGAAGACACTCACTGACACCCTTTGCAAGGAGGGTAACCTGCAAAGGGTCATTGCTGAAAGGGCTAGCTGTTTGCAATGGTCTTGGTCATCCAAAGTCCTCCTTTCAGATGGAAGTAAACTTCACATTTCATTTAGAAACCCAGGTCCCAGAGTCTAGAGAAAGACTGAAGAGGCCCAGCATCTACGCTGCTTGAAGTCCAGTGTGAAATTTCCATGATTAGTGATGATTTGGGGTGCTATGTCATCTGCTGGTGATGGTTAACTGTGTTTTATCAAGTCCAAAGTCAATGCAGCCGTCTACCATAAGATTTCAGAGCACTTCATGCTTCCGTCTGCTGATGAGCTTTATGGAGATGCTGATTTCCTTTTCCAGCAAGACTTGGCACCTGCAGTGCCAAACCTACTAGTAACTAGTTAGCTGACCATGGTGTTACTGTGCTTGATTGGCCAGCCAACTCACCTGACCTGAATCCCATCAAGAATCTATGTGGTACTGTCACCAGACCCAACGATGCAGATGAGCTGAAGGCTGCTATCAAAGCAACCTGAGCGTCCATATCACCTCAGCAGTGCCACAGGCTGATCACCTCCATGCCACAGTGCATTGATGCAGTAATTATGCAAAAGAAGCCCCAACCAAGTACTGAGTGCATAAATGAACGTAGTTTTCAGAAGGTCAACATTTCTATATTATAAATTTTGTTTTGATTGGTCTTGTGTAATATTCTAATTCTTTGAGATTTTTCATTTTCATGAGCTGTGAGTTGTTATTATCAAAATTAAAACAAAAAGGTTTAATGAATCCAGAATATATCAAACTTTCACTTTTTGAGTTAAATTAAGGGAGAAAAATGAACTTTTTCATGATATTCTTTTAGATGCACCTGTACTCGTAATCCAGTTATGAATTACAATAGTCTATTCATGTAGGCGCTGTGATGTTCACAAAAACCAACCAACTGTATGTTTACTACCACTTGACAATTAAATCTTAATTTCTTCTCTACTCAAAATGCCAACAGCTGCCTGCTCTGAGCACTTACCACTGTGTCTCTCTCTCTCTCTCTGCAACCACAGACGTACTGAACTGATGTTACTCATGAAAGCACTCACCTACTCTAGCTCTGTCCTCTCCATCGCAGCAAACTTCAACAAAACTCAGTTTCGTCATCACTCAAGCAATGAGACGCTGTCGCCATTGTTTGAGTTTCTGTGACATGACTTCAGCAGATAGCTGGCGTCACTCAATAACTGGGATAAGGTGTGTATATACATGCAATAGGGTTTCCTTTGGAGTACTCCAGTTAGCATATTCAGGTTTCTTATAAATTGGATAAGGGCTTAACTGTTGGGGGGGTATGGTGATCACATGGTCAAACACCAGCAGAATACTCCAATACCCAATCATACCTCGATTCACCATGGCAACCACAGAGAAAAAGAAATCTACCTATTTTACACCCGTGGAATTGGAGGTGTTCATGAATGCCTACAGAGAATATGAGCATATATCTCGTAAAAAAAAAGTAACACCGCTAAAGCTGCCAAGGAGAGAGAGGCAGCATGGGAGAAAACTGCTGCCAGAGTCAACGCATAAATTTGAATGCACTAGTCCCTTAATTTAACATTTAACCACACTTAATTAAAAGCATAGCATACAGGTGAAAAAGTGGTGGAGTGGTTTCGAATAAAAAATTATTTTCATATAGGTGCAATCTCACAGGGGAAAAACGCACTTGGAGGCAGCTTAAAATGAAATATAAAAACATCATTCAAACAGGTAAGGCATATTTTACTTGGCGATGATTGTATCTTTCTTTAGTTTTATTCATATTTGATTTATTAAACAATCTTAACAAGCTTAAATAATCTATCATTCAGTGGCTATTTCATTATTTACCGTAGGCCACTAGTAATAACCCCCCCCTTTATGTCCTCTTGCCTAATATCCTGCTTAGTAACATTTGAGTTCTACTCTGCCAGCAGAAAGACGGTAGATGCCTGCAAAACATCACCTATATCATATAAAAAGCTACTCTTAGCAAAAAAAACGTAACGCGATGCTCAACATTTGCTCGATGAGAGCGCACTTCCGCGGTGTGTCAGATTTGATATGTGTGGCAGGTAAATGATGAGTCTAATGAAAAACGGTACCGTTCAAACAGATATTCATTGGGGAATGACAGCACATCTAAACGGGGTCTGAAGATCCTCTCTGGGCGTAAGGCATTGCGAATTAATTCTGCCTCGTTATCAACCAGATTTCCTACATACAGACAACCCACGTGTGTCTGACAGCTTGCTTCAGGCTCAGCAGTAGGGAGGAGACAGGGTGAACTCAGGGTTTCTTATAGAAAACCTGCCAGTGAGCAGGTTAGGTTCAGAGAGTTAGTTGCCATGGTGATTGACTCAGAGTTTGACTTGCCTCTCTTTCTGCAAATGAAAGGTTAACATACTCAGAGTTTTCACTAAACCCGCTTTCTGGAATACCCCCCAGGTCTCCATGTCCACGTAAACACACTCACTTTGAGTCAAGGACGGTGTATTGTCAAGAAAAACTGTGATTAAAAGCACACAGGATGTGACACACTTAGCTTGTAACATCCAAGTACTGAGTAAGCTCAAGAGATGTCTTGAAGTAAAAATGTTTTGTGCTAATTTTACTTTTAAACAACCTAAAAGAAATACAAATAATTGGTTGGTTAATTTTAAGTTCAACACTTATCTGCAAGGCATCATAGCATTTTTCTGAGACTGAAAAAAACCTATAAAAAGGGAAAGGGGTTGTTCAAGAAAGTCTGGAAATCACTACATTACACAACTGCTGTCACAGGCTTAGCAGTACTCTTAATGACTTTGACATGTCAGATTAATTATAGAGTTTGCATGTAATCGATTGACAACACCATATATAATGATTACCTGTTTCTTTTTCTTCTTCTTCTCCTTTTTGCTTAGGTTAGCAAATGGGTCATTTTCCTGCTGCTTGGTCTGTTCCGCAATAAGATCCTCAGCACTCTGATGGTTACATCGTCAGAGAAGAGTTAGCACACTGACCCAAAGCAGAGAAGGAGAAGAGATAGCTTTATGAAGGACAAACATACCATCATCATGTCACCTCCATCACTATCCTCCTCCTCATCATCTTCATCCTCACTCCTTGATCGCTCAGCAGGTTTTCCTTTCTAAATGGAGTTAAAGCACATCATGGATACCTGGACAATGCTGAAAATCAGATAAAAATGAGAGTTGCAATGCTAACAGCAGTGCTTACCTTGTGTTGCTCTGTCTTCCCCTTCTTTGGCCTCTTGTCATTATTTTCTGGTGGCTAAAAATATATATTCTTTAATGATCTAACCCTTCACCTAAGCCCAGTTAAAAACTCTGACATTACAAAAGCATGCAATTTTAAAAAAAAAGAGAGTTTAGAGCAAGACTGACACATTTTAAGGGAAAAGAAGAGGGGCACAGTGGTTTTCAGCCTTTAATTGCACAAACACATTTAAACATAAATGTATCTTTATCAGAGTCAAAATGGGCAAAGACATAAAGCAGTGACAGACATGGTTTACCTGGAACTATCACATGATCTTGATTACTGAAGCTAACGGCAATCATTTTGTCGTTAGATTCCACAATCAAGGGAATTCAAAGCCAATGGTGGAAAAGTGGCAATAAATATTAAGTGAATGAGGTGCATTTCCCTGAGCTGGGTAAATACCTGGGTCTTTACCTGAGCACAATGTTCCATCGTCAAAAAAGCAACACTGAAAAAGACGGTGGCTGAAAACTAATAGCTTTTTTTCAGTTTGGGCAGGTCTATGCTGCTCTCTGGACTGGATTGAATGCATTTACATAGCGCTTCTATCCAAAGTGTTGGTTGCCTCTCATTCACCTTTTCACACA